>JAPQRQ010000005.1:3661575-3677140 GCA_037367365.1 Apogon talboti | reverse complement strand
TGCAACATAGCAAACTCAGTTCATTCAAACTCAGTTCATTCAAACTCAGTTCATTCAAACTCAGTTCATTCAAACTCAGTTCATTCAAACTCTGTTCAGTTCAGGAGCCACAGTATGATCATCCCAGTATGATCTCAAACAGGCTAGACCAGTAAAATAATAACATTATAACCTATAAATAATGTCAACTCTAAACCTTTCTCTGTGCTTTAGTGTCAAAAAAGGAAAATTACACTATAAAAATGTTCATGTCTACAGTCTATATTTAGAAAAAAATGTGAATGACAGAAGAATTAAGGAGAATTAGTGCAATTTTAACAATATTATATGTCAGTTTATCATTTAGATATGTGCATTACTTACAGATCACAGTGGATCTACAAATTTGTTTATTTATTTTATTTTATTTATTTATTTGCACACAACAACAGATCAGACATCTGGACAAGCATAGAAAAAGATTGTGCTGTGAGATTGAAAACCCTGTGGGGCTTATAAAATTAATTTCACCTCAGTACAACATTACAACATTAGTAAAAACAAAAAACAAAAAAACAGAGACAATAATTTGCAAAACATTTACTAACAGGCAGAATATTGTTGTTCTTAAGACATTCCATGTTGTTCCTATTTGTTTAGATTATTCAACATTTTTGTGAAAGGATAGTTTGCAAATGTAAACATTTTCATGGAATTTTACTTTTTTACACTAAAACAAAGAGAAAATCTTGGAGCTGTGATTATTTATAGGTTATTATGATAGTATTTTACTGGTCCAACCCACTTGAGATCATACTGGGCAGTATGTATGATTCATTGCTTCGTTGCTGTGTCTTCCCTCACCTTCCTTCATCTCATCAGCCATAATCAGTTGCACCTGTTGCTCCCAATCAGCTGGCCAGAATATAAGCTCTTCTGGTTCATTCAACCAGTGTCAGATTGCTCCTGATTTATGCCTGACTGTCCAGTGTTGTTGCCTGATTTTCCAGTTCTGACATTGCCCAATTCCGACTACGGGCCAATCCAAATTCACCCCTTGGCCCCTCCCCCTTACCCCTACCCCTCCATTTTGCGCGTTCATGTGAAGGGGTAGGGGTATCCCGATTCTCGATGAGTTGGAGGGGAGGGCTGTTTGGCCGTCCAAACAGAGATTTTTCAGGACCACACAACAAACAGAGGAAATTTCCCATAATTCAGTTTGAATCATTGGTAATATGGAGGTAAACACAGCGGTTGATAGCCACAAAAAGATGCCCAAAGCCCATATGCAACAGAGACGGTTACTGCTGATGGCATGGTGAATTCTTTCACAAACAAAGATGTCGCATCTGTTTATAGCGGCATCGATGACCGCTGATGACGTAACAGGTCTTGAAGGGTTGTCCCATTTCATAGGGGAATGTTTCAACCCCTACCCCTTGCAACTCCGTTTCAGCTGGCAGCAAAGATGTAATTTATTTTGCTAATTGAAGAGCAAAGAAAGAACTGAATTAATTATTATATGTCCATCCATCTGTCCATAAGACCATCCATCCATGATCCATCCATCTGTCCGTAAGACCATCCATCCATCTGTCCATCCATGATTCATCCATCTATCCATCCGTCCGTCCATCCATCTATCCATGAGGGTCTTGGGGGTTCCTGAGCCTATCCCAGTTATTTATTTATGTATAGAAGCTAAAAATGTCTCACTATTCTGCAGCATGTTTCATTCAGAGGGCCCAGAGCACACCTTGTAATAAGCTACTGGTGAAAAAGGTAAGCAATAGAGTTACAATATGCTATCTCGTGGATGGTTTGATGTGACCGAGCACACACACATCCTGACTATGAAATCGTATCGTATCTACCTCCAGGTGAGCACAGTCCCATGGGATGTCACTTGTTGGCTAGGAGCATTTCCTGGTTTCATTTGTGGGACAGGTTGTTATGGTTGGATGTTTTTGTCAGCTCAGCTTGCAAAATAGCTGGAAGTTTCTCAGAGCTGACGCCAGAGAATTGTCCCATAAAAATAAAATCCTCAGTCCTCTCTCTTCCAGATTACACATCAGGCAACCCTTCGAGCAGTGACGCGTGTCCAGTATGTTTTCTTCTTGTTCTGCAGGACCATATAATAGAACCAGCAGCAGCACCACCTCTTTCAGCAGCAAAAAAGTCAGTTGTCTCTTAAGTTACAAATGAGTACGTGTAACAGTAGTAGAGGATGGTTTCATGGCCGTCAGCTTCTCTATTTATATTCTCATATTATGTGTACAAGTACATTTTAATGGCAAATGTGTTCTGTTATTGTAATACAGCCTACGTTACATTCTGCATTATGTTTCTTCAACATACTTAAAACTTCCTAAAAGCGATAAAATGTTGACTTTTAAAGTAAATGTATAGTGTTTATAATGTTTGGTCTTTTGTACTGTGCATATAGATGTGTTCACCGGTGTGGACTTTCACCTGCAGACTATCCCCATGGAAATCTTCAGTTTTGTCCTGGACCCGATCGGATTTACCTGCTTGGTTTCCTGATTTTTGCAGATTTCTGCGTCTTAACCTGCTCGACTCTCTTCAACCTGCTAGCTCGGTCTGATAATCCTCGTTAATGACAGCCATTTTAGCTGGTGAAAGCAGGCAAAGCACAGTTGTCACTGATAACATTAACTATGGCTCTGCTCCAATTAGTTGCCGTGGGAGACCAGTGAACCAGCGTGAAAAGGGCTTTGAAACTGGGGCATCTAAATGGGATGCATTTTTAATTATATCCATTACACCTCTGTGTTTTTTACCTCTGCTGTGACAAATACCTTCCTGCTGTACCAACCATCAGTTTGCTCCTTTTCTGTTCTTGTTCAACTTCCTTGGTTGCCTGTTCGACCTGTCTCCATCCCAGTTCCTATCTGGTGAATCCACTCTGCGGTCCAGTTCACATGGTTTTCTGTACATCTTGCTTCCAGTCTGTTTTCTGCCTGATTCTTCTGTTCCACAGATATCAACTCTGGTTTTGGATTTGACACCATCCCCCCAAAAATGGTGTCAAATCAGATAAAATAATAAAAATAAACAAACAAAAAAAACACATTCAGTCCATGCTCTTGTTTTACAAAATATGTCTGTCTCTTTCTGATTCAGGAGTACCTACATGTCATCCAGTTCATTTCAAGTTACAATTTTCACAAATAATAACAGTGTCAAAATGCGATATTTTTAATTTTGTAATAAAACCTAGAGCTATTTTTTTTTCTTATTTAGAAAATTCAGTGTAGATGTTTTAGACTTCCAAATAAATTGCTCTACTACCAAATTAATCTACTCTAATTTGCAGCCTTTCAAAAGCCATTCATTGGTTCAAAATAGGAAATTATGATGAATTAGTGGTGCACAATGTCAGGGACTAAACATATTCACTATGAAGCCTCTACATGTCAAAATAAAAGCTACTTTATGTAATATCACTGAAAAACTGAGGAACTCCACTTCAGTTTTTTAAGCACATGTGTGGATTATTGGACCAAAAAGTATTATTATTATTTTTATTTATTTATTTATTTATTTTTAATTGCCATTTAAGCCACAGATGGTCATCCTAGTCTTTTGAAGTTGTGGACACCATGAATAACACTGGACATAGCAGATGCAAAGGCTTTAATCTGTCATACTTAAATGACCTTACGTGTTGGGTTGTGGGAATGTAATCTTTTTGTTAAAGGGATTTGTCCATAAAGCTGGTCCAGTCTGTCTCCCAGGTGTCTCAAGGTCTCCGTGCTGATCTCCATCTACTGCAGGTTAAACACTGATTTATTCACCTGGATTTAGTGCTTTAGGTGTAGGTTCATTAAAAAACACAATAACAGACATGACATTTTTTAAAATCTCAGTTTCTACAGTGTGCAAACAGACAGGGGAAAATATTGTTAAATATCCACATTAGGGTGGATGGGGCATGGGTCTTCCCAACCTACCTTCACTAATTTCAGTGAAACCTATTCTAAAACTCCTCTGTATTCCATAGAAAGCATCATTACAGATACACTGTCTAACAGCTGTGTTTCTATGTACACTTTGGTCTTGAGTCACAGCAGTTTTATATATGTCAAACAGTATAAACGCCACGTCAGTTATGGCACAGAACTAATTAAAAGCAATATGCTTCCCTCAAACAGGTCTTAGTGCATTGCAGAGTGAGTGCAGTGAGGCTGGCAGCTGCACATATGCTAGAAAAACAAACTACACACCTCTTACTATGTGTAACTGCACAGTGTAAGATGCTGTAACTCGAGCAATGTCTGTGGAGGTGATATCTGTTTTTTTTTTCTGACAAAGAAGTGGATCATGAAAAGACTTCAATGTTAAACAAACTGCAGCAGCTCCCCTCTTACATTGGAATTCTTCAAAAGTGTATTTTAGATATTTCACTTAGAATAAGATTTTTTTAACATACCTGATAAAGAAAAATATCATGAAGGACATCTTATTATTATTATTATTATTATTAAAAACTCAAAACTATACAACAAATAACAATAGAGTCAACATTTATGGTGGTAAAAGAAATATTCTCATAGATAATAAGAAAAAATAAGATGTTAAACAATGGAATAATGGCTAATAAAGTGGAAAATGGGATCTGGTCCAGGGTCTTGGTGTTGCGGTTTTGTCTTGAGTACAATGTGCTTAGTGTCAGTTCTATACCACAACAGAGAATATAAGAATGTATCTAAGGAAGACTGAGAAACATCTTCAGTCTATACATAGAATTATAATAAAGTGCCAGTGATTCTGCCTCATCAGCCTAATTTATCAAAAATCTTACACAGCTTCTCTTGCAGTTACATTACAACATCATAAATCCTATTATAGGTGCTTGTTTAGGGTTTATATATTGTCCTGATGGGTTTGCAGTCTGTGGTGTGACTCTTCAGCCCGCTCTCATCACAACTTTACAAGCTCCTCCATCTGGCGTGGACGACATTAAATGAACAGACCTAAGGTCTCAGAGAGAACACTAGCATTTGTTTTCAGCTCTATATTTGACAGCATCCGCTCAGCCTTGGATAACACACTGTGTTCGATCTGTTTGCAGCATACTGTTGGCATTACAACTAAAGAGCCTGTGTGCAGAGATCTATTGGTAAGCAGCCGATGTGGTATTTCCTTGGGTGAAGTTCACTTAGTAGTGTTGTCAGTTGAGCTTGCTTAACCACTTATGCAGCAGCAGGATGAGCAGAAGCATCTCATCCGCCAGTGACCCATACATCATAACACAGTAGCACAAAGGAAGCGTGGAAGGAATCTTAAAGGGCTGACTGGAAAGGCTGAGTGAAGTATTAATCACATTGCTCTTTCTCTATAAATGTTCGATTGAGCAGGTAAGCTGGGGGCCCCGCTGCACTGTTCAGGTTTTACAACAAGAGATTTAGACGCTAAACAGTTCTGTTCATAATGCAGTAGATATTGAACTCATCTTGTAGTTGGAGAGTAATCGAGAAAACAGGAAAGTATGTCATTTGACACACTACTAATAACATTGAACAGTTTTTCTTTCTTTTTTTTTCCTGTCTCTGCACATACACAAACATGTGTTAATTAAAGGTCATTACCAAAAGCTGACCTGAATAAGGATTTTAAAAGCAGACTGTTTTATGCCCTTGTCTGTGCACATACACAAACAAACAACATAATATCAAAATATGCTGATGAATGAGAGTAGAAAGGCACAAGCACAATGACAGCGATATGTTATGAATAAAAGATCAGACGCTGCTATGAAACATGTGATGCACCTTTTAGATATGCATAGATACGCATACGGAGGACCAAAGAGGTCAGAGACAGAGTGGCACTGAAATTCACTGAGAAACTGGAGCAAATAGTTTCTATGGCAGAGCTGTACACTGAGGTGGTTGAAAATGAGTCACACTTCTAGTGATTCATCTTACATATAATGTATATTTACTTTTTAAAATTTTTATATTGATTGTTAATAAAGACAGTCATCATTACGATCAATTTCAAGTCACTTTCAACTTTTCAATTTTGCTACCATTGTGAGCATTTGGCAGGTGTGTTTAGTTTAATGGCAGTGTTTAGCATTTAGTATGATTTTGCATGTTTTGCAGTTGAGTATGTTAATAAAATAATAAATCACCCTGTTGTAATACAGGGTGATTTATTTACAGTGTTTACACATTTTAAAATCTGGTCAGTAAATTAGAAGTATAAGCACCTTGTTTCAATAAGAGTGGGTTGTGTAGGTGTAGAATCTGTAATTTCTGATGTTTTTTTCTGTCAGTGGAATTGTTATGATGATTGCTCAGAAGTCATTGCTTAAAATATGACAGTGCTTTGTAGAAAAGGTGCAAATTAGGAGTGTAGCAGGTTCATAACACTTTGCTGTTGCAATTACAGGCTGAACACAACTGCAGTTTCCAAATACATAAAGAATTCACCTAGAATGTGAATGATTTAACTGCTGAATGTACTTTCCAGTTTCGACCACCCTATGCACACTTTGGCTTCCATTCATTGGTCAAATGCAACCTCATTACCTCTGCCAAGAAGGTTATGTGATCACTTTCAAGATATGTGAAGTTTTTTTTTCTTTCTTTCTGAAATGCTTCTCTGTTTGCATTGTCATGTAGACAATGTTTACTTAAAGAAATAAATCCTAACTTGCAGCTAAACTGCAAGTAACCATAGCAACCCCTGCTTCTATTAGGTTACAGTTGACAGCCCTTACACTGGGGTTTATATTATATTATATTATATTATATTATATTATATTATATTATATTATATTGTATTATATTATATTTT
Source organism: Apogon talboti (assembly GCA_037367365.1). NCBI lineage: Eukaryota > Metazoa > Chordata > Actinopteri > Kurtiformes > Apogonidae > Apogon > Apogon talboti. Next base: position 3,670,333 of record JAPQRQ010000005.1, on the reverse strand, counting down.
TATTAATGTTTATTGTGAAAATCCCTTTCATTGCCTTGGAATGAACATTTATCTCTACAAAGGAAGCAGGTCACCACTACACCAGTCCACCACATGTCTTGAAATGTTCAAATCAAACTTCTTCTCCTTTTTCCATTTCACAGCAGGGGACATCTAGCTGGGAAACCAGCATTTGCTCTGGCAGATCAGTCTGGCACTGCTCTCACTGGAACTGATTTCCATCCGGCGTACATTCGGTTGAGACAGTGGGACAGTCACAGCTGTTTATCTGATGTAGTTCGATATGATGGGAGAATACCTGAGATTATTCCAGTTGTGCATTGGCTTTGACCATGTGAGAAGAACCCATGAACGCACCATGAAACCTCTTTCTTTAACAAGCTGCACTTTCCCAGTAGTGGATGTTTTTTATTGTAGTGAAGCAACAATAATATGTTCTGTTTTTATCCACCTGGGTATGTACGTGTGAGATGATATGTAATGCATGTAACTTATGACCCTTATGCTTTGAACACACCCTCTCATTTACTTCCTTATGTTTATTTCAGATCACACATGCATTGGTTGCCCTTCCTGCAGATCAGTTTATTATTAGTATTTGGTCAGCGGCAGCCGGCTACAGTCAGCACCACTGTTCATGACTGTTCTGTCATAAAATACTTGCCAGAGGATTTTCTGATTGCCAAAAAAGAAAAAAAAAACAGAAAAAAGCAAAAGTGCTAAGTGGTATCCAGTGATAAGGTGCATTACTGACACATACTACTGCTAAGTGACAGAACAGGAAATGGAGAGGTGGATTAAGCTGGTTAAAACAAACTGTCTAAAGAGCAGCTGAGGTCAGTTTGCTGTTGTGGTGTCCTGACTGGCTGAATGCCAGCTCACCATGGACAAGTTTGTATTTAGGTTAAACCTACTGAATCATGTGCTCCATGCTGCATAAAGTACTACAAGCATAATACACTTGCTTTGACATATAAACTAAAACATAATGTTGTCACCTACTACCTGCCTCTTATATTTTGTACTGTGTAAATAGATCATTATATGTCTTCTAGAACTGAGTCATCTTTCTGACTGCCTGCATACTGTATGTCTTTGTCTGCCTCTCTTTCACATACAGGATACAGGCTCCAGTAGTCCGTCTGGATCACACCAATACCTTTTAAAAAAGAACATATTTTTGTGATCTCTCTCTGATTCGTCTTCCTAGAGAACACATCAGCTGGTTCACACCCAAAGCATGTGTTCTCGTTGAGGCAAAATCACTGAAGTATTGATTAGCTGTATTACATCCTTGTCTCTGCCAATGGGCAGACTTGGAGCAAGGTTGTTAGCTGATCTATATCGATTCAGGACAAATGTATGGAGGATATGCTGTTACACTAAATAAATACTTTTGTTCTCTTCCTTGTTTTTTCCTGTTGAGCTTTTCAGGGCTGTGGTGGAAGCTGACACAGACACTCTTGTAATTAAGCCTTTAAAGAGGAAATGTTAACGATGACAAACTGCTATATGATATACTTCTTTTACTGAGCACAAAAGACGCAGGTTTGCCTTCAGTGTGATAGGGTTCTACTGCCATTCATTTACAGGTCAAATGACTTTGCACTTGTCATACATGTTTATCAGAGGTGGATCCAAACAGCAGTGATAGAACCATAATGGCCATTAATTTTCAGCTTTTTTCTGATGCAATGTTATGACACATCAGTCACAAATTCCATATCTGTTCACGCAGTGTTTGAAATTTGTCACTGCTTTATAAAGTTTTAAAAACCTGAAGATGCAAAATATGTTGGAATAATGGTATTCAGAAAAGAAACTCTCCACCTGAACTTAACTAAACAAACAGATGAGAGCCCCTGGATACTTACAGCAGTGATTCATATGTTTCAGCTCCAACTAACTGATGCGGTTACTAGCTTCTCGTTTCTTAAACAACCATCAGTTTTCTAGGGAGCATAAAAATTGGGCAATGCAAGGAATCGTCTGGCTGATCAGGCCTGTGAAAAAGTGGCTCAGTGTGACAGTTATTGGGACATTGCATAAGCAATGTGTGCATAAAGGATGTCACTGTGAATGTGTCCTATAATTAAAGCTAAAGGTGATCCAGTGAAGTACATAGATTATGAGAATGTGTTCAGTCACTTGTGTGAGCTCAGCTCTAACATGAGGATCATCAAATCAATACATTGAAGGGTTAAGAGTGGTTTTAAAGGTAGATTCAGTATCCGGTAAAGTATTGTATATCAGTGTAAAGTCCCATAATTACATGGAAAGAAAACATGTATGTGTGAATTCATCACCCATCCAAGGACTCAGAGAACAGAGAGTTTGCAGAGACACAAATGCTACTTTAATGTTACTTCCTGTTATTCCTTCATTATTTATTTTGAATTAACAGTTACTAATTATTTTCATTGTTACTTCAAGTAACAGATTAAATCAGAAAATTTCAGTCAATCAATCATGATCTTGATTAATCAATCAATCAATTAATCAATCAATCAAACAATCAAGTTGCAGTGCATGGAAGACTTTCAGCATCACTGGGCATCAATTCTATAATTTGTTTTCAACATATTGTAATTGAAGTGGTCTAATCAATGTTAAGGACATTACAGTGTTGCCCAACCTCAGTGTGGTGAGTGCACCCCAAAATCAAGAGCAGGACAGCAGTTTTGAGAAATACATGCATGACTGAGCTGGAAAATACATGAAAATCTGACACAATCCAACATGTAAAGATGAAACAGATCATTTTTACCCCTTGGTCAACTTCGGGCCAGAGGGGTATTATAATTGCTTTTTCATCTGTCTGTCTGTCTGTCCATTTAAAAACGTAATCGCATTATCTGAAGAATGCATTGAGAGTTCCACACCACATTTACACAAATACAATCTAATGTAAATTATAGGCCAGTAACTTTCAACAGAATCTTACACTATATTTGGCCAAGGGGTATTAAAAATGCACAGCACGTTATGTTATTATAAAGTCATGACTTTACAAAAGGTGCTAACATGTCTTCAGATATGACACGTTTCCTCTGGCAGAAAGGAGACGATGAAACTGACCACAGATGAGTTGTGTAACATTGCATTTGATTGAGGTGTGAAGGCCTAAGATGCCTTGTTGATGTGTTAGCACTAACTGTGTTATTCAATTGCCCATAGGATTATCACTGATTAATTCTCATTTCCTTCAGTCACAGGTGCCTTAATGACACTGAACTGTAAACAGTGAACTCAAACTTGCAGTTATAACAGGCTGGAGTAAGTGTATTAGTGGGTTAAAACATAACAAAACATGCATTGTTATAGAACTCATCTGTGGTGAGTTTCATTCTCCTTTCTGCCTGAGGAAACGTGTCATACATGAAGACATGTTAGTACCTTTTGTAAAGTGGTGGTTTTTATATTAAAATGATCTGTTTCATCTGCACGTCGGACTGTGTCAGATTTTCATGTATTTTCCAACTGAGTCATGCACGTGTTTCTGAAAACTGCCGTCCTGCTCCTGATTTTGGGGTGCACTCACCACACTGAGGATGAACAACACTGTGTGGGTGGGCCAGTTGATTCAGAAACATAATTTATATCTTCAATTACGCTTATTTTGTATAGATGTAGTATTTTGATATAACCGAGCTGATTTAGGATTCAGATTAACACATGTGACCGTACAGGAGATTCAGTGTGTTTAACTTTATCCTTTATTTAGGCTTATTTCTGTTCCGTCCTTGGCAGTGAGGTCATATTTGACCATGTTGTTCACATTTACATCCTGGCTTAAACAGCACAGTAACAGAGCAAAAGGGGAAGTAATAGTAGTCCATCTTTAGAACATTGTAGTCTCATCATGGCCGACCTATGTAACATCCACCTAGTGCAAAAGCAGACAGATTCTATCGGCATTGCGATGTCTCGTCCTAAATCCTTATGAATTCTCCTTTCTATCTTTATCTTTAAGTCCACGATGTTTTTCCCCAAGGTCAAAGGAAAGTAAAGAGGATTATTTTGTGGGATGTTTCCGACTCACCAAAGTCACATTTTCCTTTCCTGATTTTTTTTTAATGTTCAGTTCAAGTCTAATGACAGTCTGAGATGGGAGTGCTGTGGTTGAGTGTTGAATGAGGGACAGGTGTGTGTAGGAGGAGACGGGGGGAAAGTAACAGGAACCTGCACATGGTTAAGACTGGCCTGATCAGTGCAAAACGACCACACAGGTGCCCAAATGGAAACGGAGGGAGAAAAAGGAAATCTCGGGAGCAGGTGAAGGTAGGTCAGGAGTAGGAGAGAGTTCATGACAGCTGCGTTCCCCGGCGATGTCAGGGTAGAGTAATTAACATTTATCAGTCTCCAAGAGAGACCTTTTCCCCACGAGGGGAGAGTGATGTGCAACCTGCCATGGTCTTTACTTGCCGACTGCCCTGCTCCCTCAGCCATTACCACCAACAGGCAGTCAGGCAAAGCACTCAAATCAAGGCTGAGCTGTCATCAGCTGCTATTATAAGCTGCAGAACACGGTAACACTAAGTGACTGGCCAATTTGATAGAGCAGGTTCTACCTGCAAAGTTCATGACCAGCAGTACACTCATTAGACCTAATATGCACCAGTGGAGGTAATGATATCTTGTAAAAATACAGTATAGATACATATGTATCTGCTGATCATTAAGATTAAGATCATTAAGATGTAAAACCTGAACCTTATTTGACTCTCCCATTACCATTAGGACAGTTAATGGATCAGCCACATTTAGGTTATATGGTATGTAGTGCATTATAAGCCACAATAACATAATGAACTCTATATCAGTGGATACCTTGTGTTTCACTCTATTGTATTTACACCCTTTAGGATTTTGACTGAATCTAATACCAGATTAGCTGTTTTTTTCTTCGGTTTTGCTTTCATTAAAACATACAGGGGTTAGCTGGTATTGGTAAAACACAAACTCCAGGAGAGACTGAAGTTCACATCCTGGCTCAAGTAGATTTTTAGAGTTGCACTTACAGTGCTTTGGTTAGTGTTAGGAAAAGGTTGTGGTTTGTTTTACAAAAAGAGGATTATGAATCGTTTTTTTTATCATGTCTATCTTAAACTATACTCTGTTTTATTTCCTTAATAAAGCACTATCAGTGTCATTAAAAGTTTAGTAACACAGTACTCAGAACCACCTGGTATTGGTGGCTACATTCAGACAGCAGGTCTTAATGCACAATTCAGATTTTTTGGTTAAATCTGATTTTTTTTTGTGTGCTCGTTCATATTACACATTTAATGCGACTTCTATCAGTTTTGAGTATGAACTGAATGTGACCCACATGCGCCAAAGAGGTCCTGATGTAATACAGTACCTGACCATGCAGGCACACACTGTGTTTATGGAAGTAAATATGTTTTTCCCTCCGCTCCTCCTCCTGGGAGGCACCATTAGATAAATTCCTTTAGCCTTTGTTTGATGCACAATTGTCAGACAGTGTTCATAACATTCTCACTAACATGTTCATATGTGTATGGTTACAAAGTTAGAATAGAATACAAAGGCAACAGAAAAGAAAATACATGACCTTTACGGTGTAGCAGAAGGCATCTGTAGTTCTTGCAGTTTCCCCAAGATCTTGTTTCAAGTTCTTCACTTAATTTTGTCATATGCAGTCATTTCTGTAGTACTTCTGTGAAACTTACATCAGTCTTCTATGTGACAAAACGCAAATGCAGTTTTTAAAAGCTAACTGATGCTCCCTTCATGGAAGTAACAAAGGACACTCCAGTCACTATTCTTAAACTCCCATATTTTATTTATTTATTTATTTTTATGTTGACATGAATGTTAAGCAGTTCACTACAAGGCATTTCTTTTTTCTTTTTTTTATATTTTCTTTTTGCTTTTTAAAGAACAAAAATACAGTTACATACTTACAAAACAAGACAATATCATCAACTCACAATGACAGGACCAAAGACAACAGACATACACACGGACAGAAAAGAAAAAAAAAAAAAACATGGGAAACGTGTGAAATGTAGAGAGGCAAGGCATTTCTGATGGTACTGCTCCATGCCATCTGTATCCACAACACCTACAGAAAAACAGACCAAATGACAGCATTCAGACAGAAGGTCCCATTCATATCTGCATTTAACATCAAGCATAAATGAGTCTAAAGTAAAAGATAGGAAAAACCCTGAAATGCAATGGCAGAATCTGTATTTATTTATATATCTAGAATTGTCAGGTAGGAGCAGAAACCAGCAATTTCTGTTGATTTTCAATGTGCATCAAAAGGTCAGTTCAACATTGATTAGCACAACAGAGATGGGAAGCTGATAGCTACTGCCTGAATGGATCATTTCATTGTTCATTTCCCAATATACAATACTGTAAATGTGGCTCAAATACTCTTACAAATAGTAGGGTTCTGATTGCATAAATATTATTTTAGTGATTGCCAGGAAAGGTATGCTTATTGTGAGGCAGCACTCCTGAAGGTTGAGCCAGAAGTGTCACTGTTTTTGCAGAGGGTCCCATCATGTAATGTGAAGAAAAAACATCATTAATATATGGTTACTATCACAAGGAAATCTCCACATTTGTGTTCGATTAAGGATGTTTTCACCTAAAGTGCACCCAGATTTGTCTAAAGAAAGTAAAGAAAATCTCAATTAATCAAACAATGTAATTATCTAATAATAATAATTATTATTATTATTATTAGTATTATTAGTATTATTATTATTATTATTAGTATTATTATTATTATTATTATTATTATTATTATTATTATTATTATTGTGGCAGACATTAGGGGGCAGGCCTCTCACCCAGAGGACTTTGGGTAGGGGGGCGTGTTTTGGTTTTCAGCAGGTTTTTCCTTGATGCGCTGTTGAGGTGTGTTGTGGTTGTTTGCGCTGAAATAAAGACGGACTTACCACAGACTTACCTACAGCTCCGGTCTTCTCTGTAACCTGCCACATTATTATTATTATTATTAATAATGTATTTAATCAAACAGTGTAGCAAGGGTGTCATTTTAGACACCAAATACCCATCACCTTTGTGTTAATGTACAGTAGAATCGTCTTTCTAGCAAATTATGCCTCCAGGTTGACTTTATATACCTGGAGACAGACACCAGTGGAAAAAAAAAACTTGATGAATTATTGTCACAGAGCCATTCATTGGGTTGTGAAAGGAAAACCTACATTTATAGCATCACCGGGAACAGATTATCATCTCAATTTGATTTGTATGCAAAGTGAGTCGGAAACACTGACAGTGGTTCTACAAGTAGCTATCTGCTTGTAAGTTTAATAACATTTCAGCAACCTAACACTATCAGAGAAGAGCTTGTCTGCACAGAAAAAAAAACCCCAAAAACATTGATTTCTAATCACATGTCTGACTTGCGGCGCATTTGCAAATGGGAAAATATCTGGTAATACATTTCTGCAAGTGTTGGAGGAAGTGAAAGTCTTCCCTGTGAGCCAGGAGATTTCCCTTTTCAGCCTTGTGACATGGAGAATAGCACTGCATTTGCCCAGGTGGCTAAAGCTCCTGCACTATCACAGTAATCCCACCCTTTGCAGCTCCGCCTGAACATCAGCTCCCCAGTGCAGTCTCTGACTAAGTGGGATAGACAGCAACAGATTGCCCTGCAGCCCATTTACCTCCTTTACTAGAAGGATCGGTGATCCACTCAAAGCCATTTAGAGGGCTAACAGCAACACACTTTGCTCGTAACCTCCTGTGCAAATCAGGTATGCACTTCCAAAAACTGTAGCAATTACCTTTTCAATTACTTTTCAGCTCCTGCAGTAATTGGTAAACATTGCCGTTGATGTTACAAGGTACACTTTGATTCCTGTGCCATCCATGATTAGAATGCACACATGCATGGTATGTTAAAAGGATTCATTTATGAAAGCAATTTTTCAACATTGTCTTTGATTATATTATATTATGCGCATTTACACTAATGAAATATTTCTTTCATTGTTGACATGCTACAATATTACTATATTTCCTTATATTGCTGTGTCATTTAGACTGTCTGTAATAAGCATTTATACTGACAATGAATGTTGGCACAGTCACTCCTGAACACCAAGCTCTTTGTGCTTTAGGATTATAGTCTATGTCTGCTGGTAGTGTTGGGTGATTCATGAACGAATCATTCAAAAGAATCGATTCATTTAAGTGAATGAGTTGAATCAATACGCGAATGCAACTGAATCGATTCAGCAGCACTTTGGTAATATTTTGTTTACGATCACATAAACTAGTCAGAATCATTCATTAAGTCAGAGGCAGAAGTGCTGTGTGACTCACCATGCACCAGGTAGTCTCCACAGAAATACTGTATCTCTGATTGTATCAGGAGACTAGTTGCCAGCGACAGATGGACCGAGCCGAGGTAGTGAACCGCTGAATGAAAGAGTGGCCAAGTAGGGCTGAGTCACTGAATCGATTCTAAATCGCTCACAAATCGCTCACAAATCGCTGAATCGTTCACGAATCAATGACTAGCTGAATCGTTGAGTCTGCCGGTCTCCCATGGTGGGGAAAACTAACACCACATGGCCTTTGACCAAAGTATCAGAATGAATGACTGATTTTTTTAATTTCAAACGAACATGTATAAAATTGAGAAAATAATTTTTTTTTTAAATTATATCTATCTATCTATCTATCTATCTATCTATCTATCTATCTATCTATCTATCTATCTATCTATACTGTATATATA
>JAPQRQ010000005.1:3645698-3659919 GCA_037367365.1 Apogon talboti | reverse complement strand
CAGGCTTAAATTCCAGTTACATGATATTTATAATAAAAAGGCTGAATATGCTTTGTATCGATTAAAATCCAGTTTTTTATGAAGGGGGTGAACAGACAGGCAAGTTATTGGCCAAGCAGTTGAGAGAAAAAAGCCTTTCAAATATGATTCCATTAATCAAACAGGGAGATAAGCTAAGCAGTTAAGGATATAAATGAAGCCTTTCAGCAATATTATAAAAGATTATATATATCAACTGTACCCATAAATACACATCAAGAAGAGCTAGAACAGTTTATGTCTAGTATAGAAATACCCAAGTTGCAGCCTGATATGGCAGAAGGGTTGGAGTCCTCCATAACTGAGGAGCAGATAAGCAAAGCAGTCTCACTTATGAAAAATGGGAAATCACCTGGATATGACGGGCTTCCTATAGAGTATTATAAGGAATACACAGACATTATTGCACCAATATTAGGGAAGGTTTATCAAGAAATATTTTTAAAAGGGAGGGTACTTCCAACCTTCAATGAGGCCTTGATAACATTAATCCCTAAGACCGATAGGGACACAACTGACCCCACAAATTTTAGGCCTATACATTTACTCAATTTGGATTGTAAAATGTTAACTAAAGTTTTAGCATTAAGATTGCAACAGACATTAGCTAGTATTATACATCCTAACCAAGCAGGCTTCATGAAGAATAGATCATCGTCTGATAATGTGACGATGTTGCTACATTTGATGTGGTTAAGCCAATCAGAAAAGATCCCTGTAGCTGCTGTTTCTTTAGATGCTGAGAAGGCTTTTGATAAGGTGGAATGGGAATTTCTTTTTTCTGCTCTGTCACATTTTGGATTTGGGCCTGTCTTTATTAAATGGGTGAGGATATTGTATAGAGAACCAAAAGCTGCAGTGATAACAAATGGTATAATCTCTCCTTTTTTAAGTCTTAGTAGAGGAACAAGACAGGGTTGTTCATTAAGCCCATTACTTTTTATAATTTTATTAGAAATATTATCAATTGCTATTAGAAAAAAATCCACATATTCAAGGTATTAAGGGGGTAGTAAAGAACATAAACTACTGCTGTATGCAGATGACATTCTGGCTGTGGTAAAAGACCTGCTGATCTCCCTACTACATCTTATGGACACTATACAATCATTTTCAAAGCTGTCAGGTTACACAATTAACTGGAATAAATCAGTGGCTATGCCAATTTCAAAATTTTGTCTTCCATATATGATGGAGAAATTTACTTCAAATGGAATCCTTTACTTTATGGGGTAAAATTAGTATTTTAAAAATGACAGTAGCCCCTCAGTTTAATTATATAGCCACAATGCTGCCAATTAAAATACCAAACAATTTTTTTTAAAAAATATGAAGATATAGTTAAGCATTTCCTGTGGGAAGGGAAGAGACCAAGAATTAGTTTTAGTAAATTGTACACCCCCAAAGAGAAAGGAGGGCTAGGCCATGCCCAATCCTAGATTATATTGTTTATCATTTGAGATAGCCAAATTAGCCAAGTATTGGAATACTGTGGATGGAATAGAATGGCTAAATATTGAGTATGATTTATGTTCCCCATTTAATCCTATGGATACCTTTTCTCAAAACCCAGGAAACATAACAAATCCCATCCTCAATTATGCAAGAGAAGTTTGAGTCAAAACTCATAAAATGTATAAGTTATCACCTCATATCCAAAAATATTCCTCACTATGGAATAATCCTGCAGTTCGTATTGGAAAAACAGAAGTGTACTGGAGGCAGTGGCATACGTACAATAGGGAATCTTTATATAGATGATGTGTTCTTGTCGTATGGAGATTTCATCAAACAATATGGCCTTAAGGACAAAGATCAGTTTTGGAGATACTTACAGATGAAGGATTGTGTGATTTCTATTTATAAAAATGTTGATAATAGTTTTATCAGGTATTTTAATTTACCACGGAAATGCCACACAGCCTCACAGTTTTACAAAATTACCAGTGATTTTATAAGCAATGATTCTACCAATATGAAAAGGCTTTGGCAGAGGGATTTAGGAGAGGAAATTGTACAAGAGAGATGGTTGAATATCTTGGCAGGATGTGGAAAATATATAAAGGAAGCAAGAGGGAAGTTTACGCAATATAAAATACTGCATAGATATTATCACACACCAGTAAGGCTCAACAGAATGAAATTGATGAAGGATAATTCATGCTGGAAGTGTGGAACAGTAACAGGAACCTTTCTACATTGTACCTGGGAATGTTCTCGGGTCAGACCATTCTGGGTTAAAGTACTGGACCTGTTGAGTGGATGGTATGGTTCAAAAATTCCTCTGACTCCCAGTTTGTTCCTGTTGGGGGACAGATCACAGGTACCAAATATCCCTAAACCTGCCTTTCAAGTTATCATCATTGGAACAGTTACAGCTTCAAGGGTCATCTTAAGACACTGGAAAACAGTTAAGACTCCAGATGTGAAAGAATGGATGGATGCGATGGTGGAAACAGCATCATATGAGTGCATGCTTAACAGACTGAAGGGAGAGATGGATGATAGGATTCCATTATGGGATATGTTTTGGACTTATATGAGAACCACTTCTATTTAGTTTTTGTTTCAAGCTGCGTTTTAAAAATTTTATATTTTCTGTCTTGAGATACGAATTAGTTTCTTCGAATTAGTTTCTTTGGATTTCATACATCCTTAATGTGTCTCCTCACAATGTACATAAGCCTTGTTGTTTTGTGTTTGTACCAGTGCTATGTCTCTCATAAAAATCAATAAAAACTTAAACACTAAAAAAAAAATAAATGTTATTATCTTTATTCTTTAAGTTTATTTACTGATCCATGTAACAAGGTCAGAACCGTCATTCCCAGCAGCTGACGGATTTGTGGTTTTACTGTGGCTGTTTTCTGTTTTCCGTCTTTGTTTAGAGCTATGCTAACAGAGCAGTGATGTAAAATATTGGCTAACATAGACCTAGTGTTATTTTGACCTACTGTCAAAAAAACCTGCAATGATTTTTTTTGTTTGTTTGTTTTTTTGAAAAAGACAACCTGATGATGCCATAAGACAGATGTATACTGTAAATGATGCAGTCTGTGGAAACACTGTTAATGTGTTTCGGCAACTGTAGGCGTATTCTCTTACATGACTTCCACATACTGGTGTTGATTGTTTGGAATACCAGTTCTGCGTGTAACTGCTTTTATCACTTGTAATCTTGGGACAGACATCTGAAAACATTGAAAATTTCCAGGACCATAAAAGTACAGCGTCACCAAATGTTTAGACACATACATGTACATTGAACAGCAAGCATTCTTAATAGATATAAAAGGGGGGAAAAGTCTGGATGGATAAAAGAACTGCTGTCCAGGACAATAATCAAGACACTAAGCAGTGTCAGATGAACTATCACACTGTGGAAGAAATGGCCTGCCAAGGTGTTTACCCACCATTCCCTGGATATGTCATAGTGACATATGATAGTACTTAAACCCTGTTGAACTCAGCAAGGTAGCGGGGCCATTCAAGAGGGGGCTGGGGAGGTGCTCAACTGCATGACCAGCATGTTTGTAATGAGAAGAAAACAAGGTGTTTGCAGCAGCATAAAGAAAGAGGAGCTGTATTGCACATTAAAGTCTTGAATGTTTTACAGAGGGTAATAAAGCCGCCGGCTAATCACATCTGCCAGGAGCCCACTATCTTTCAAACAACGACCATGGACAATCCTTGAGCTTTACTTTCATAAACAGCAGCCTATCTATCGCTTCTCTTTTCCTAGGCTATCAGTGTACATTATAAACAGGGATTAGAGTTTGTAAAGTAGTAATAAATTTTCTTGTGCGGATGCAAACAGAAAGTGCTAATAGAATCAAGCCTGAGCTGCAAAAATATCAATTAGTGGACAGTATTGTGGGATAGATACCACCAAAGCGATGAAGAGACAAATCCAAATAATAATTAAAGTATTTCTTATGTGTTAATTAGCAAAGAAACAATGATTCAAAGAGCTGATTTAAGTCTCAAGCTATCTTTCAAAGCTGCCGTATCATAATTATCACCTGACACAGAGCTGGAAGGATAAAAATCTAACATTTTAACCCAGAAAATACAAATGACACAGTGCAGCATCTATGTAGTGAATCTATGCAGCACCATCAGCTCATTAGTTAAGAAGTTACTAAGCAACCACTCACAATGTTGTCATGACGTACAGTAAATGCAGCCTATTGTTTAGTCAGCACAGTGGTGATACAATCACATATGGATGTATTTTATGATTCATTTAGCTCTGGAGGATTCAGACCAATTAAGAGTCTCATTCATTATGAGGAGCATCCTGCTGAATAGTAAACAGAGGCTCTGGGGAGGAACATGAAACAGGTTTCCTGCTTTAGACTGACACAAAGAGTAAGATTTAATCAGACGGTTTACTCAGCATCCTATGTGATTATCATTAGTGGTAACACTTCAGTTTTATTTGGCAATTTTAATTATTTCAGCTTGTGAACTCAGTTATGGGTTTATGTAAGCTGACTTAAGTTTAGTGTCATTTAATTGAATAATATACTGTACTTGATTTCACATTGTAATGTGCTAGAAATCCTATGAAATTTAATGAACTGTTTGGAAAATGCACCTCTGTCACTGTACAATAGATATAGTAAAACTATGTTACTGGATTGTGAGGCACTAGTTTTTCACTGACCTAATCCTGGATACATTTAACTGAAGAATAATGCTGTAGATTTTACACCGGAATCTGGAGATGGATGGCTGATTTAAGTCACTGTATTCATAAATACATGTGTGTAGATCTGGTCATTGTTTTCCTCCTAACTGTATTATATTCGTACGATAATATCTTGCAATGCAAAAGATACCACCAAATCTGAACAAAGACAATGTGCATTCTGCATAAAATCTGCCCTGTTCTGTACTCAGGTTCTCAGAAAACATTGTAAAATGTGTATTGTCTCACAGATAAAATACTCAGCTGTGCTAAAGAAGTATGTGCTAACTTGGTCTCTCTCCCATGTGGTGCTGGGCAGGTTATTTTATTTTCTGAAACCACCTTCCTACTGCTGCTGGAAACAAGATAAATGAGCAAGGTGAGAATGAAGTAAACAGAGGCAGGCTGTAACCAGTTAACAGTTAGCTGAAAGATAGTAAATCTGAACTGGCACTGCAGAGCTGTGTAAGAATTATCCTTTCTGTTTTGTGGGTTTTCTTTTAACACAGCTTTAATCATGTGCATTTGGGGTGAGAATCACAGAGAAAGGCCAGACTGTGATATTTTGGTCTCTCATGAAGGTCACTGTGTCAGGTTAGGCGGCTGTGGTGTTATAAACGTCTGCTGTGTTGTAGCTGACTGACACCCCAGACTATGTGTCGCTTGTTACCTGATGAATGTTGCGTTTTTTTGGAGAATGGAGATGGAGGAGCTACCAACCAACTTCAGATAAAAGCACATTGTATACATGTATATCATAAAGTCTAATGCTCTAAGCAAAATATAGTTCCAGCTGTGATTGAGAAAGGTCAGAATGGAAGAAGTCCATCCTGTCTGCCAGTATGCACCCCCTGCACACAGATTTTCAGATTTTGCCCTCAGGTTCCCACTGCAACATCCACTAACCAAAAGCAACAGGAGCAGCAACTGTTTCATCCCCACAACTTATCAATAGTAGTCAGTTATATCTGCTCACCCACTCAGTCAAACACACCTGGTAATCATTGTTTTAACTTGTAAATTTTATTCACTGATCATATTTTATCCTTGTGTTACATGTTTAACCTTGAACTTTATGATTGTATTGTGTTTGTGTGTATATATATAAATATAAAAAAGTAAGGTAAAAGGAAGAGGGAGATAAATATATGTTATTAATATTTTATGGAGAAGGGGTGGGATCAAATAAGTTGCACTTCTTCCCACCCCTTTTCGGGCATGTAAATAAATCTATTGTGCTGTTTTGTCTTTCTAAGATTGTCTTGATTGTTGATTTTTTTATTATTATTTGTGTTTTACTTGTTCACATATATGTTAATTTTCATTGCATGTTTGGAATAAATCACTAAATCACAAATCACAACTTTATCTTACTCTCTTTTCTATTTATTATCATAATGGACAACTAAAGGCGTAAATCTCATTGAGTAGATGCCAGATGTGCTGCAGGTGTTGAAAGTGCTTAAATATGCTGCCTCTGTGATGTGATATTATATTATGACTTTAATGCACTTGTGCACAGCTTTTACCCCTCAGCTATGGCTGCATAAATCTGGCATTTGAAGCTGTGTGAGTGGCACTGGCCAAGAACTTACTTTGATATTGTGTTGGATCTGTGTTGGGACAAGTTAAAAAAAAGAACATAAACTGTAGAGCCTTTCTGGGGTTACATGAAAAGGACAGTATGGGCTGTTATTCCACACAGAGAGAACTGGAGGTAGAAATACAGATCTCTTCTTCATGTTAATGCTGGTGACTAATTTGCTGTAGTAAAAAAAATGATAAAATTTGCTAAAAAATCCATCCAATGTGCCACACCACTCAAGACAAAACAATCAATTCTTGTTCCAGACACCCCTTCTTAATGTCTAACACAAACCAACAGCCTGTATAAGCCAATATCAGGATGGAATCTGCCTGCTTTCAAATAATGGGAGAGTGGCCTAACTCATACTGTACTGTGTTTACATGTACATACAGTAAGTATCCTGCATTTTGTGGGGTTCCTGAAGTATCCCATATTCTTTATTTGCATTTGTGCATGTAAACATATCCTGATTTCAATAACCTGGATAAGATCTCATCCTGTTTCTGAGAAACCTGTACACTCTAGCCAAGTATAAAGCATTCAGATGTTGACAGGTTTGAGTCTGCAGTAAAAGCACTTACTGGATGTCGATGTAATAACAACAACAACAAATCAGGTCTCAGTGGAGAACACGAGAGAAACATTAGCATGTAGCTTAACATTAAAACCAGGCGCTGAACTCCATCATGATAACACCCTGCCATCCGTCAGGGCGCTGATCATCATCATCCTCCTAGAATAGAACAGCTGGAGGACATGTTTACCTGTTGATCTCATCTTTCATTGCCGCAGCAGATAAATACTGGTAAAGCAAATCCAGACAAACAGTGTAAAGTCTGCCATAAAACAAAGGGTTTTTGTCTTCTACAGCCACAGTGACTTTAAAGTTAGGCAGCAACCACTAAAATGTCACAACAAATTAACAGATTATGTGGTTAACATTACAGGTTCCTGTGCAAACAGCTGGGGTAATATTTATCATGTATACAACATGTGAGTATCCAGATGTCTTCATGTTTTATGTAAATACCATATCCCAAATATAAATATGAATACAAAAAAATACAAATATGATCAAAACTGGGAAAAATCTCATAAGCAGAATTATAGTGTACATGTAAAGACAGTTAATAAGTGTCACATGGTGTTATTACAATACAATGATTGTGTGATACATGATACACTGCACAATGATTAACAATTCATTATGGAAAGAAAACAATACCTGTAAAAATGGAAAAAAAAATATAGATATCAGAAATTATGCATTCATTCACCACATTATAATGTCAGTTCTACTGGATTTCACAGTTGAGAAAATACATACAGAGCCCCAAAAGGAAAGGGAAAGATTCTTAGAGCTCCGTGCCTCTGTAACAAACACACCCTGACTCCAGTTTCCATGTCCACATGTACTATCACTCAATTACTCGGATGTGTCTAGAATCTATTCATAGTGGCTTCACCTTTTATTAAATTCATTAATATTTGGCACCAACATGATAAATCATATATACTGTACAGTTTTCATTTTGTCCTCTTCTAAATATTCCAGTAATTCTAAAACTGTCTCAACAGCTTTCAATCTGATCCTTTAAAAGCCTTTACATTAGTTTATTCTGTGGTTTTGTGATCAGGCCTGGAGATAAAACACAACATACATTTTAAAATTACCTTGTTTTCAGTAATATTATACAAGTTGTCCCTGAGCCTGTTCTCCCTCTGTTCACCTTGGTATGGGCTGGGTGTTGCTTTACTCTTTTCTCCTTGTACCCCCCTCCCCTCCCCCTCTCCCTCCCCTCCTCTGAGACTTGCATCAGGACACATCTGCTTTTTTTTTTTGCTACAGCTCTAATAGAACGCTCATCTTAAATAAACTTTTCCCCAAGCTAGTTCTAATCTGCATAAATAAAACGTGTCTGGCCATCCTTGACAGATTTGGTTGTCTCATTCTTTGTTGCGTTAATTTCTTTTTTTGTCCCTTTTTGTTTCTACTGCTGCTTCTACGCTGTTTTTGACCTTTAATTGCAATTGTTTCGTGTCCTTGTTGGCTGACATGAAAGCAGCTTTTGAAAGAAGTTTCTCATTACTGTTGATGATGTTGATACCCTTAACAGCGCTGCTTTCCCATTATGACATGTTTATGCTTGCACCCTTCAGCTCTGGGACATTAAATGACCACAGAATAATGTTCTGTTTTTCATAGGTATTTTTCAATTGCGGTTCATCTATGAATGGTTTCAAGGCTGTACATACATAGCCAGTGTATCTAGAAAAACTGATATTTTTTCTCCATGCGTTTTTCCCATTTATCCACCAGAACTCAGTGTTCAGTCAGTGAAAACGACTGTTTCTGAAAGCAGAGATTTTGCAGGAAGCAGATTTTTAGGGTCTGAAAGTCGCAGTATGTGGCAAAGAAATGTATCAACTTCATGTGTGCAGCATTTGTTTAATCCTAACCCTAACCCCATGATGGTGCTCTACTAGCATATTTTTGAGGGTTGATGGAGATGAAAACTTCTCTGAAAATGATCTTGTGTGTACAATATTATTAAACAGAGGTGAGGAAATATTTGTCTCTATAAATACCCATTCCTGCTGATGTCGCCCCCTGGGACCTAAATTTAGAATGATATCAGGGGTGATAAATGGGAAGAAACAAATACATTTTTAAATCCCATCTGAATGATCCCAGGATGGACACATATGATGTTTGTTGATTTAAAAGACAATTTTACATGTCACAAAAGTCACAGTTTGTGGTAAAGATATTAAAGCAGCATCTAGTGTTCTGTTAAAAAGTTCAATGGACTGCATCGCTTGTTGCACAAGTCACCAACACCAAAATGTTCATTTCAATGCATTTTTCAAGAGTTTGGTGAAGAAACTGAGAAACTTACAGAAATCCTTTTGACAATTGCTAAGAAATGGAATGCAATAAAGTGGAAATAGACGCCCCTCCTTCCAATCAAAATGTGTCTTTGTGATGTTAATAGCTGTGTGCCAGTAAAGAAAACATACATATTAGATGTAAAAAAGAAGATATGGCAACCATTTTGAAATTATATGGAAAATCTACCAGCACACCAGGTTGATTAATTACCTGGTGTTCGAGCTGGGCTTGACAGGATCTATGAGTAACAATGCTACCCGTTGTCTCTCTCTGGCAAATCACAGGTATTTTGAGGTAGATATGGGGGGTAATCACAGTTTATATGTCCTTAGGTGTGATACTACTGCTCTGTACAATTGTCTCCTCATTGTTTCATCTATACTCATATTTACCATTTTGATTTTCCATCAGGAAGGAAGAGCTGCAGAAGGACGATATGCATTGTCAAATTCTGGCATTTTCCCCACTTATTTGGGCACTTATAGCTTTAGGTGTATTTCCAAAGCAGTGCTCATTTTTGCCTGTGCTTGACGATAATAGAAGATGAAATTTCATGTTAATGCATTCAGGTGTTGAGTATGGCTCAGTCAGTGTAAAACTAAAACTGGATATTTTCCAAGATTTTTTTCCTGACACATGAAGCACACAAACATCGTCTGGCATCAAATTCAATTACCCAAAGAGGCAAAGAGATCTCGTGTACATGTCGTGCACTGGTGAAACTTCCTAGTGCCTTCAGCTTAATACCACACAACTTCTCGTTGGAGGTTTGGACTTCTACACTAAGATGAGTAAGGGCAGCACACACATTTTAAAAATATACCAAATGTGCATCATAATAACAGAGTTCAGTACACAAGGGCAGCTTCTGCAGAAAGACATTGTGATAGAATGAACAATTTCCCCTCCAGCAACCATTAGGGCATCAAAGTGGGTTTAAGGCTAGGAAAAAGCTGCAGGAAGGGTTGCACCTTCCACCAAGCATGGTGTATATGATTAAACCGAATAATATTATTATGAAGAAATTTGTACAAAAGGTTACTGAACAAAATAGAACATGCACAAACTGAATGAGCCTTTAACTTCTAACTCGCCATTTTTTTATTTAAAGTAAACTGTCAAATAAAAACTCTGCATGTTGAAGGAAAGCAACAACTCCAACTCTCTTGAGAAAAAAGAGAAAAGCGTAGATGACAAGGAGCAGCTCAGGAGAACAGGAACGAGGCTGTTAGAGCTACACAGGGATAATTGAGGGCACAGAGGTGACAAAACGACCTGATGAGCCACAGGATTTTTCACAATGTGGATTCTTATGGGAACCTCCTCTTACACTTGTTTCATCAATTTTTTCTTTAACATTTACCTTACATCATTGTCAAGTCATGTAGAATAAAGGTGGATCGTCACACAGCTTGTTGGAGGCTGCATTGTTTGTCTCAAACACCTTTAAGGATCTACAGGTACATGACGTCATGTCTCTAAGAGGCTGTAATGTCAGGTGAAAAAAGTAATGACATGGGAAATGTTATATATATGACAGAGAGGGTTGTCAGAATAAATGTGCAGTTTATATGAGATATACAGAATATTTGCATATTTTATGTGTTTCAAGAATTATGTAGGTGGAAGGATCGACATAACTTGCGCTCATCCTGGGGTGAAACACAGTGTTAAAACTGAGCTGTAGAATTTTAAGAAACACGTAATTATTCTGAAAATTAAAATCCAAAAGCAGGACTGTGCCTTTGCAGTCTGTAATCCCAGTTTTTATTTGACAAATTATACAGTGATTTTTTAAAGAGTTGTCTCAAACCCACATTAATGAAATGGCTTAGGTAAGCCTTTACAATAAGGGTGAAATCAGTCACATTAGTTGACTGTTAATTAGCTAATGTGTATATAATTGACTAATGTTCACAGCACATTGTTAATAACAACAGCTTATTACAGCATTCAATAATGCCAATAGATGTAACTACATGCAAATATTACAGGTTCATGTCAACTCTATTAATAAGTGATTACAAGACACATAAGTTAATTTCATTGTATACTGTGACACCCCAGTGCGACGTTTACTCTGAGCACGTCTCTCTCTCTCTCTTTCCCTCTTTCTCTCTCCCTCTTCCTCACAGGCGACCACTCAAGCTGTTTGGTTTCTCCTGGGCAACCTGGCTGGGGTGTGGCCCCAACATCCTCAGCACAACAGTGGCAGTTGGCAATTGCTGTTTCGATGAGACGCCAACAAGGACGGTTGCCGCAGAGACGTAAACACAACAGAGAAGGATATAAAAGGAAAACAGCAGCGGTCGCCGGGGCTAATCTAACAAACTGGACTTCCCTCCAGCACCTCCTTACCTTACCTCGTTATTTCCTTTTACTTAATAAATTCTCCTTGCTTGCCGGCATCCCTCCTGTGTTTTGTCGCTTTTTCAAGGCTCCACAAGCCGGTCTTGACAATACACAATGATAATATAGGCTATTCTATTCTATTCTATTCTATTCTATTCTATTCTATTCTATTCTATTCTATTCTATTCTATTCTCTCCTATTCTATTCTATAAAATCACTCCTCATATTTCAGCTTTAACTTACTGCATTACTTAACATACCCTTATTGTTAAGTCTTACCATTTTACAGTGATGATGTTTAGGTACATAATTACAATGCATTTGCAATTGGTTTTGTTTTTTTAATGTTTAAAAAAATAATCTGTTTATATTTGACCAAACATGACTGCATTATCTATTCACTCATAGACCCTGATAAATTGTTTATAAATATACATAAATATAAATGGAATTCCAGGAGGGTGGAGGAACAGTAAGGTGGGAATTGGAGTGTTTGTGGTTTGTTTATTATAGGTTTGATTGTGTAAATATTTGTTTATTGCTTTGTTTGTTCATGTGTTTAGTGTTTGGTTTATGTTCAGTTTCCATCCATTCGTTAATCTACAGCCTCCTTACATGAGAAGTCAGTTTGAGTTGGGAGTTGGTTAGTTGTTGGTTGTGTTTTTGGTGCGTTCACAGTGTTCAAAATCAAAAGAATCTAGTTTTACACCCAATATCACAAATCAGAGATCTACGTCAAAGGGTTTCACAATCTGCCCAATATCCAACAGCCTCTGCACATAGACCGTCTATGTGAGTCAGGAAAAAACTTGCCCAAAAAAGCCCTTTAACAGGAAAAGTATTGTGAGTGCACACATCTGCATATGTACAGAAAGAATGTATTAAATATAGGTGGAGAAGTGATAGGTAGCATTCTGATGGAAATCAAACCAAACACGAAAGCTTCACAGTACAGTTTAGCTTTATCCTTATGTGCTGTGCATTGGTTCATAAATGAAAGAACTGGACAAACTGAATTTTCACATATTGTTATGCTGGCAAAAGTTAAACAGAGCTGAACAAATCGAACGAAAATGCATCCAACAAGTCCAGCCATTATGTGGGATCAGTCATCAAATAATTTTAACATGGGCAACAGACGGCCTCCTGCTAACAGCATTCAGGAAATCAACAGAGACTGGCAAAATGGGGAAACATTTCACGTCATTTAATTTATTTTTTGTCATATATCCTTCTGAATCATAGTGATGGTCCAAACCTCTTATCACCCTCCCTTAAGCATGATATGAAACAAAGAGGGTTTGATAAGAGAAGCAGGTGCAGTGAACTCATAAGGATATTATTTTCAGTCCCTTCTCCTTAGTGTATCTTTTAGTAAGGGTCTCTGGTTTTAGTACCATGAAGAATGACAACCATAAAGCTAAAGATAAAGTGGTTTCACTACGAAAACCTGCTGTTACAAATGTATGACCAAGATCATATTCATCATTTTTTCTGATTGGGGCAACAATAAGAATTACTGGTGGGGGGTCAGCCGACACAGATAAAGTAATTCATCCCGTCCCCTTTCCTGATATCATTTTATTTTGCCCTGCATGGCGACAAAATATATTTCACAGGGATCACACAAGTGGCCCAGATTTGCTTGGTCCTGAGCCAGCAGAATGGATGGGGCTGGCTCTGGTGCGCTACAGCTCAGCGGTGAGCTCTGCTGAGTTGGCATGGGTCCAAACCGAGCTCAAGACCAACTTTGCCCTCTAGCTGTGAAGCTAGTTTTCCCCTTTGGAAGTCATTAATAATGTAGAGAACGTGCTGTAATGAAATAAAAATGAAGATGCATTACTGTAAAAATGTCAATATTATGTTGACTTTTAAAAGGTGAAACTATTTACATATATATAGTATGGTGCAAAAGTCTTGTTCCACATATAGCGTTGCTGTTTTTGCAAGGTTGTAATGAACAGACATATTTACTTCACTGTTAAAATGAGAAAATACAGGAAATATGTGCAGGTTAAAACTTTATGTGACCTGTATTCCCATCATGAAAAGTAGCTGAAACAATAAGAAAAAATATCTTGATGTGTGTTGACTGAAACCTTGTGTAAAACACCAGAAATTTATTGTATTAAATTAGATTGTATGAGCAACAAAGTTCAAGACATGTTAATTGCAAATGGATGTGACACTCAATACTTAACACTTTGGCCTGTAGAGGCAGTTTTTTTTCCTGATACTTTTGGTCTCATATTCTAAAATACATGTCCCTTTCACCTTACATGTGTTTTTCTTGCATTTTTTTAATATATACTTCTTGGATTTTTGTTTTATTTTTTTATTTTTTTGCCACTGGTGACTTCATTGACCTTGATTTTCTACATAATAAAAAAAATTAGAAAAATTTCACAAAAGTATTAAAGTCTTGTTATATCCTCCAATAATACATTAGGTTGAAACTTGGAATTTCAGAGTATTTCTGTGAGTGAACTATAAAGGGTTAAGACATTTACCTGTGCAGTACATGTAAAGTTTATGTATTAATGGAGTAACAATCTAGGAGCATACATTTATTTACTCTGGATTTATTTAGAGGTATATCTTGGTATTAAGGGATAGGGCTGGGAGATCTCATACTCTTATAAGAGTATGAGATCT
>JAPQRQ010000005.1:3608626-3621046 GCA_037367365.1 Apogon talboti | reverse complement strand
TTCCCAATATAAGCAATTATTTAATTAAAAAAAGCCAAAACTCAAAACCCTGTGGGGCTCCTGGGTCTTAGGAGGTAAATGAAACTCCGTTTTTGTGAACAGGCAAAACAAAAAGACTGGAAAGCAATTACATCACTTCCTATTCCTGTATTCCTATATCTGTTCCTTACCTGAAACATCAAATATCAGATGTGTAAATCAATATGTGAACTGCAGAAGATCGAGGTCAGCACAGATGCCTTTGGAAGATGGACTGGACCACTGTTATGGTCACATCCACATAATATAAAGAATATACTTTTATAACCTGACCCACATTGACAGTAACTTAAGTGTATTACATAGGTTGTCATTGTTACTCACCTTCATGACAGATTAACCCTTTATAGGGCAAGTGACTATTTTTGTTTTTTGTGTTTTGTTGCTACACATGTGAGCTAAAGTTAGGCAGTGACACAAATTTTGTTTTCACAAGATTTGCTTTTATTTATTCATTTGTCAATAAAAGTTATAGAATGAAAATACATTTCTGTACTAATAAGTGAATGTTCTGAATAATCATGTAGGTAAGTCTTGTGTTTTTAATAAAATGATCTCTTTCACCTCGTCTTGGGATTTCAGGGACTTCCGTAGACTTTCAGAATATGTTAGAACAGCTGTAGATGACCTTAATGTTAGTATATTTCTTATTGTCTAGTTGTGAATCTCAGATATTTAAAGCCTCTGTGTCTGCTACATCCAGTAATATCCACAAAGTCCACCAGAAACAATGGTTCGTCCAGGCATTTGTACAGGCTTGTCATTGTCTTTGCGTAGATATTTTGTGATACAAAGGTTGTGAGGGCAGAACTTCTTTTAAAAAACGAGGAGGAAAATATCTGTTTAGATAAACTTCCATGTCAGTGTGTACAGGGCATCAGTCCTGAGGTTACAAAACAGTTGGCTGACAAAGTTTTGGCAAAAAACTTACTTGATGGGGGTATCAAGGTTCATGTGGAATCTCTTCCTATACAAGAGAGGCTAAACTGTTGATCCCCAGGATTTGACAGCATTATGCCTCACTCAAGGAAACTGGAGAGTTATGTGCACATGAATGTTTTAGCGGTGTGATTAGTGTGGGCTGATCGCATGGCCTCAGGATAAGGACACAAACAGGGCGTAATGAGAGAGAAAGCTCATATTGATCATTCACAAGGCTTTCTTATGGCCACAACTTTTCTGTTTTACTATTTTGATTCACTAATAAGCAAGCAAATGCTTTAAGAGAAAAAGCTCTAAAATAGCACTGAACTTCACCCTCTTAAACAACAGACAGCAGATGGAAACAGATAACAATGAGCTTTGGAACATAAACTCAAAGTGATGAATAACAAAACAAAAGAGCATCTGGAAAACAAAACTAAACTAAAAGAAAAAAGAACATGCACAGTAAGTGAGACTACATTGAATCGTAAACGTAAACGTAAACGTCTTCTCCCGCTTATCCGCTTATTACATTGAATCGACCTTTTACAAATATCACAATGAGTCAACTTTATTAATCAAAGAGACGGAAGTTTATTTATTTTACTCATTTTAAAGTTACTGATTTCAGTCAGTTGTCAAAAAAAAAATCTAGTAAATAAAGCTCAATGATACCTGTGCTGTAAAAATTGTATTTTACTGTGCATTGCGTTGTTATGAACTCTTGATGGAATTTGTATAAATTTTGCAAAAACAAGCAATGTTACTGATTGGAAGTGTATAAATTGTGACAACAAAATTCAACTACGTAAATATTATGTAATAGATTGAATTTCTTGAAAAAGTTATGAGTGTATTTTAGTTTTTTAAGATCTAAAATCTAATTAAAACCGCAAGCGGTGTTGTGGCCCTCGCCCTCCCATCCAACTGCATCCCTTGTGACCGCTGAGGCCACCCAACTGCGAGAGGACATCATATCATGCACTCAGTCCGACACTCTACGTGTGGGATACACACACTTTTATACTTCTGAAAATGGCAGCTTCGTTGTGAGCTCATCACAGCTACGCCCAAAATTTTATCAAAAATGTAATTAATAATTTTTGACCGTAAATGTATGTAGGTGATTTTCACCAAATTTGGTGCAAATTGGATGAAAACTCTTAGAGGAGATGTTGAAAGTATGAGGGGGGGTGATTTTATACGTCCACACTTCCACCCAATATGGCCGACTTCCTGTTGGGTTTAGGGCGGGGCCATAATGTAATTTTTTACTTGTCCTAACATGGGCTATGTCTCTACAAAGTTTCATTTTTCTATGTGGAAAAAAAAGTTTGGGGTTGGTCCCATCTGCATAATGTATTTTGATTTTTGAGGGGGTAGGGCCGAGTCATTTTTGAATATTTTTTCTTGGGGACTTCAAATAAAAAAAAAATTTCGCTATGCTTGAATTTTTGGTCAAATAAAATTGACTTTTCATTAATGTTCAGGGGGTTAAATTTGCATTCAAAGTGGTGAGAGGATGATAATAATGATGGAACCATGCGGTTTTAAATAAATAGGTAGTAATCTAAAGTCATTATTCTGTGGTACACTGGTGCCCATAAAGTTGGAATAAAATGTTTTTCCTCTTCTCATGAAATGTTTGTGACAATGTGATTCATTGTTGATTAATAGAGTGTAAATGGGACTCAGTATGTAATCATCGCAAATGGTCAAGGGTGATTACTGACGTGTATAAATAGGAATAAAAAGAAGAATGTGTCTGAAAACAAAAGTACTCCAACATTATGAACAACAGTGTCCATAATCAAGCTCTATTTTTAAAATCATGCTGCAATAAGTACACATGATTAACTACATGTTATTTCATATTTTGCAGCATTAAATCTACTCAGTCATACTGTATGATGTGATTTTGTTGCTGTTTAACTGTTTAAAGTAATGCCTATCCTTTCCACACTGTGGAATCAGAAGTAATTAAAACAGATCCTAAAGCTGGCCCACAGTAAATCTTCACCAAATAAGTATAGATAATATATTACATTTGTGATGTGCTTTCATCTTATTACACCTTTGTGAAATGGTTACTTAAAAAAGATTAAATACATGCATGGATTTTAATGGTTTTAGCTGAACAGAATAATGAATTGCACTGACCAGATGAACTATTCAAGCAAATCTTAACATTAAAGAATGAATGGTTCAGTTAAGAAGAAAAACCTTTGTGAGACCAAACATAGATAAACAGAAGCAGTTATTAACATTTTCATTCAGTGCAATATATATATATATATGTATTGGGTTTTTCATGTGATGTGTGTCGTGAATGACTTTCAGATTACGTTGAATACAGACATATTGCAGCAGGAGGGAAAACGCAATTATGCTAACCATTATTCTGGCTCCACCACCTGTGTTCATTACAGTCATCTTGTAGAGTAATACATCAAAACTCTGCTTCTCAGGGAGAGATTATCTGTAATCTTGTTTCTGCCTCTTTAGTCTTATTGTACTCGAGAATTTGACTATGTCTGCACTCTAAAAAAATCAATGCTAAATTAATTTTTGGAATTAGTCATTGAGCTTAGTTTAGAGCAAATACTCTAAACAGTCTTTAGGCAATACTCACAATGGCTTTTCACAGCAGTAAATCAGATACAAGAAAAGGCTGAGAAATCATTATCTGCTGAAATACATTGCTCCATCTTTTAACAAGAACAAATGCTTTGTATCAGATTCTCCATTAACAGAGATTTAATATCAAACCCAAAAAGCATAAAAAAAGAAAAAAAATTCCATTACAACATACAGAAGTAGATTAATATTTCAGAGTGTAACACTTTGCAGGCAGAATTAAATGAATTTTAACCACTAACCACAGATTATCATTCGATTCCTCTGTGTGCATGGATGGCAATCTTTCAGATCTCGCATTATCCGAGCCAATCTTGTTAACATCATGTGATCTTGTTAATCAATTGTGTTTTCCTCTGTGTCATACCCTGTTGTGTGTCTGCATAAGTGAATGTAACTGGAACATTGATGATCTTGTACATGAAGCTGCTCATTCACGGCCACCAACTGAGCGGACAATCAGGACAGCTATTCCTGGTCATAAGCCTGAGGGGCCCCTTTGCATATTACTTTACCAGACACAGTGTTCAGTGAGAGTGAGGTAGGTTGTATAGGCTCAGTGCCAACTATTGTCTGGTTTGCAGCAGTTTATGTTATATTGCTGTTTTCAATGATCCTGTTGTGAAATGTCAACAGACAATCAAAACATGCATATGATTATAAGCTTTTATTGTACAAACCATATTTATGAATGCACTTCAGTTTGCATAAATGTGACTCAGTGTTGTTTATGAATGTGTCACATGCAACTATAATCTGTAATTTACCTTAGTTCAAAGGTCAAACATCTGATGTAATTGTCATTTGTCATATTCTCATAGTAACATTGTTTACCTTGAGAATAGTGAGATCTGCTTTGCACGCATCATCCAAGGTTGTGGCTCTACTGTTGACATCCCAAAAATGTTGTTTTCTACTCATCTTGTCAAAAGGTTAGAGGTTTTGTAGATGAACAAAGTGATGGCAATCCACTTCACAGCTCACACCATAAAATACATTTAAAAAAGACAGAAAACAATGCAGTGATTTAGCGGCAGACACAATTTCTGGCACATTTTTGTGAATACTGGGAAACCGTGATATCTCTGCCTTAATGCAGAAAGACATGGTGATATTGGATGCCTGAGTGTGATTTGTCTGCTCTATGGTGCCAAAATTATATTTATTTACCAGCCATTTATTAATCATTTTGACTTTCCCACTAATTTCCGGGCAGAATGGGGGGGGGGGGGGCACTCCAAGGATGTTTGTGAGGGATGAGTGTGTTTAAATCAAAGCAGGATGTAATCAGCCACGCAATGTGTTGAGCTGTCCTTTGGGGATTTAATACTCTATTATTTAAAGCAGGGCATATAAATGTGAAAATAAAACATACACTGGTAAGAGTTACACACAGCTGTCAGGAGTGAAACTGGAAAACATCACTAGATTTGCAATTTCACAATATATGAGAGGAGGTTTTCCCCCGGGGTTCAAAAATACCTGCCTTCGGATATTTGTACTTAACGCTGATATTTTCTACTTTTAATACATGTTATTCCTTTCATATCTAAAACAGGTTTATAACTTTAGTTTTATAGGGGTTATGAGCAGGGAGACGTTATGTACCAGAACATACCTAGGACTACCAAAACCATCAACAAATCAATGCTACGCATCCACATACTGTTTTCATCATAGCTCTGTAAACTTAGCTCTGTTTTTGAAGAAAACTACAAATCTCCATTTTCCATATGGTTTGTGTTGTCAATAGCTGCTCAAAAGATCAGGTTTGAATCATGCAAATGATCTAAAGGTCACAGTTTATTCTGAACTATAACATAACATCATATAAGAACTTCATAATATTCACGATCAAACTCACCCAAAACACTG
Organism: Apogon talboti; assembly: GCA_037367365.1. Lineage (NCBI taxonomy): Eukaryota > Metazoa > Chordata > Actinopteri > Kurtiformes > Apogonidae > Apogon > Apogon talboti. The sequence goes on along the minus strand of JAPQRQ010000005.1, from coordinate 3,615,571 downwards.
CCATTTCAGCATCAAACTCATTCATTTCATTTAGAGTTGTGTCAAGTGGTGAAAATGACAACAGCAATTCTAGCTTTCATCACTTTCTATTGTTTCTTAGTAGTTGTCATCCTTTCTCATCATTTTCTACCATTTTGTTCAGAGGACCATGGTGTTTTCGTCACCATGGGAGACCGTGAAGTGATTTCACTTCTTCCTCTAGTGGTCACATAAATTTCAATCGTCCATCAGTGTAATTAAATGTAGTTCCTAACTCTACAGTCTAGTATATTGTCAGTTTTGGCATAATTTCAGAGCTCTTTATTCTAAACACTCTTGATAATTTAATATTTACAAGTAGAAATATTACACTTAGCTCCTGTAAAGCACTTATAGCATTTATTATTTTGGTTTTGCATTATTGCACACCTTCCAACCAAGATGGATGAGACAACTGAACAAGGAAAACACTATCCATCAGTAGATATCACAGACAATGAAAGTGAGGAGAAAAATGATGTAAAAGATGTGGCAAGACAAAACTGGACAACAGAGAAAATGTACAATGATGTTTTAAGTTCTGTTGCTGATTACAAGCCAAGTTAATATCAGTTATTTTCAATGTATAATTTGCTATTTGTCAAGACCACCTCATGTAGCATTGACAAAACAAGCAAACTCATGGGGGATGCTGATGAACAAAGTGAATTCATTAAGTAACCGGTACAAAACTCAAGACGTCACAACAAGGTGAGGGGGAGGAGAGGGAGGTGGTGGTGTGGCCAGGTGGGGGCCGGGCAAGCCGGAAAGAGAGAGAGCCCGTAATGGCCGCTGTAGCTTTTATACAGCGCCGGTCGCCCCAGCAACCACCACTGTTGTGTTTTGGAGTTGGCCACAGCAACCGATGCTCCTGCAACTGCCAACTGCTGTCATTATGTTTTTGGAGCGCCGTGGCAACCATTTGTTGTGTTTTAGAGCGCTGGAGCCACGCCCCCAGCCAGGTTGCCCGGGACACACCAAGCAGCTTCATTCGTTGTCTCAGATAAGCAAACCTCCTAAGGAGGAGGAAAAGAGAAAAAGAGAGAGAGAGAAAGGAGCCAGGAGCAAATCCGGCATTGGGGATGTCACATTGATATTTTAATTAGAATGAAAGGCTTTTATAATATTGACAGTATATTAATATGACACGAGGTCCTGTTTGCTTTAGACAGAAACAGTCAGTAGAAATGTCCTTCAGAAGCCTGTTTTTGAGTAAAATTTCACATTAAATCTCATACTAAGGCATTGGATCAAAAAATATGCGGTTGGAATGTTTACTGATCTTAAAAAAGCTTTTGATACAATCAATCACTCAAACCTACTCAACAAACTTAAACTATATGGTATTAGGGGGGGTTGCTGGAGAGTGGTTAAGAAGCTACTTAACAGGAAGGGTGCAATATGTTAAAATGGGACTGTATTCATCAAAAAACCTTGGCATTTATTGTGTCCCCAAGGAGTCCATTCTGGGACCAAAACTGTTCAATGTTTATATCAATAACATATTTTATGTATCTCAATCGCTAAAACTTATACTCTTTGCAGATGACACCAACATATTCTTTAGTCGTAATAATTATAATGAACTTGTAACCACGGTAAATGAGGAATTGAAAAAAAAACTGAAAAAGTGGATGGACAATAAAAAATTATCATTAAATTTAAATAAGACTAAGGCAATGATGTTTGGAAATACAAAAACCAATTCAAAACTTCAGATAATGATTGAAGGAGTCCAAATTGAAAATTTAAATGAGAACACATTCTTAGGAGTTAAGACAAAAATCTCCAAAAGCCTTTCAATTCTAAATAAAGTGAAACTATACCTTGATGAAAATGCACTGGGTACTTTACACTGCTCCTTGGTACTCCCATGCTTCACATATTGTGTTGAAGTGTGGGGAAACAGTTACCAATGCACAATTAATCCATTAGTCACATTACAGAAACGAGCAGTGAGGATCATTCACAAGGTTGGGTTTCTAGAACAGACTCATAATGTGTTTATTCAGTCAAAACTTTAAAAATCCACAGTCTTGTCAAATATTATTCATCAAGAATCTTATTCAAAGCGTTCAACAAATTATTACCAAGTAATATACAAAAAATGTTCACAATTCAGGAGAGAACTCATAATTTGAGTGGATATGGAGATTTCACATTACCTAAAGTCTGAATCACTTGTAAATGTTTTTGTGTGTCTGTATGTGGAGTGAGACTTTGGAACAGTCTGGATATCCAACACAAGTAATGCCAAAATATCCACAGTTTACATATGATCTGGTCACAGTATAAAGATAGAGGGTCTCAATGCATCAATATTCTGTCTTACAATGTCAATGTGTGCTTGTTGTTCCTCACTAAGTTGGTATGTGTTGTCCATTACCTTCTGGTATTGTTCTGACCATTACTGGGATGTGCTGTTTTTTACCATTAGTGCTATTGTAGTTTTCTTACCATTGTTGGTATGTCATTATTATTATAATGTACATTAATGGTTAAATGTTACCTGTGGTAACACCACCATGACTGTACTTTGTTTCTATTTTTCTCTATTTCTATCTCTATTTTTCTATTTTTCCACACATATTTTAGTTAAATAATGTAAATACTGTTGAATGAGTTTATTATAATCTGGTCTAGGCCTATTTGTTCATTGTACTGGCTTGTAGTTTAAAGACAGGAGTGAGTATTTGAAACTTCATTATGTTAAGTCTGATAAGAAATGGGGGTGGGATTAAATGTTTTCTTCTTCCCACTCCTTTTCGAGCATAAATGAATATATTTGAAATATTGTACCTGCATGTATTCTGTTGATTGTAATTGTATTATCAGACACTGTTGTATGCAGGTCATTTGTGTTGTGAATGCTCACTTGCTCAGAATAATTGAATAAATGAATGAATGAATACTTTAATAAAGAAGTTGAATCAGTACAGTATTTTATTAGAATGTCATTTACGCAAATATTTAAACTTCTAATTGAGTAAAAACTACACATTATCACCGCCTTTAATGAGATACTAGATATTTTAAAATACAGTCTAAAAGGTAAAAGTGTGTTCATTGATTCTAGGTACACTTTGTTGAGTAATTACTGTCTATTCTTGGATAATGAGCCTCTAACTCCTAACCTACGATCAAATCACTGTAATGCACTGCTACATTTCCAGAATCACAAGCATCTCTGGCCTGGAAGAGAGCAAAGTGATACGGCAAAATTGCTTGAGCTGTTCCCCAGATGATCAAGAAGGATGTTGAATAGTGAAAGTGATGTTCTTATCTCACAGATTTACTTTACGGGAGTCACTGGTGGTTGCAAAAGGCTCTTCTCTTTTGAAAACTGCATGCTCTGCAAACTTCTCTGGAGAGAGAAATAGATAAATAGGTAAACAGCCAAACAATTCAAATCAGAGGAGAAGAAGGATGTTATCTTTACCTCATTCATATCTGAGAACAATCCCAGGGCACACATTTAATTTGTGGGCCACACTGCCATCTATTGAAAGACAAGGCCAGCTGACAGTCAGAGGTCTCTAAATATTGTTAAATTTACTTTTCCTTTGACATCAAACATGTCCTGTCAATTAGTGAATATGAATTTACATATTTCCCAGTCAAAGTGAATACAATACTATAAATAAACCACTCACAGCATTAGTAGACTCAATTTGAAGTCTGTAGCAATGGCAACAGAAGTTGATGTACATTAAAATAGGTTTTGTACTGAATCACAAGCAGAGGGTAGAAGAGTTTCAGCGATGATAATTAAAATACTCCAGGTCTGTCTGTAACCTGCAGCACTACATGGTTAATATCAAAAACACACACACCATGTAATGATTATAGAACAGAGAAAAAATTATTAAAAGCAGAGTAAACTGCAGTCAAAACTTTTTCACACATAAAAAAATTAAGAATTAAACACAAAGGGTGATGAAAACATTGCATTTACGTATTCCTAGTAAACACAGCCTGGGGAAAGCTGGAAGGTATAAAATCACATTTTTGTTGTTGAATATGCACAATTTTTTTGACACAAGTTTACAGAATCTTCACACCTCAAACATGACAATGTTGTAATTGCTTTAATAAGACGCTGCACAAAACTCTAATCCTCCATTGGATTTATGATTAAAACAAACAGTTTCAGGCAGCAAATTATTGTGAGCCGGTTTACAACACTATCATCTTCCCAAGAGAGTGAATAATCCCTCCAGCTCTCAGTGAAGAAGTAACACCCTTTTCTCTAATTACTTTAGAAACAATGACAGTGACTGTCTGCATGCACTCTGCTTTGCAGCTTTAAGAGTAGAGTGGTGAATCCACTCAGATGTTCATTAATCTATAGTTTCTCTGACCCTTTTTTTTCCAATTGTTGTCTCTTGTTGCTTTAGGTAAATGACCAAATAATTAGGAAAACAGAACCAATATGTGTCTTTATGTCTGAATCATACAGCATTAAGGTTGCACAGAAACTGAAAACAACAGTATCAGCCACAGACCAGATGAAACGTGGGCTTTTGAAAACCGTTAACATTTGAGAAAAGTGTGAAAATATTTGAGACACTGTCAGCAGTTTATTGTTAACTGCAGTTCAGGAGGTCAAATTCACAGGAGACACTCAAATCATGCGATAGCTTATGTCTAGTAACTTTGGGTGTCTAGATCAGCTTTGATCATATTTCATAAAAGATATAGCCATCTGTGGTAGCACTTGAATCAGCAAATGCTGGTCCACCTGGACTATTTTTATAAACAGCATGCCTGAGGCTCTGACTTGTGTTGGCCTCAAATCTCTTTCAACATCCACACTGTTACCTACTGAGTAAAAAGCGTAACGCGCTCCATGAGCATAAGAACAACTTGAAAAGATTTTGTTGTTTGCTGTTTATTTTTTACCTGTGTAAAAGATCATCTGAGGCAACAACTAAGATCCAGCCCAGATCAGTTCAACATTAAAGACAACACAGAATATGACAACGGAGCCACAGTGAAGCCATTCAGACCCAGAACCAGACTCAGCTAAGGTTTAACCTCCTAGGACTCACTGTTCACGTATGAAGACAAGAAATTCACAGCTTTATACAAAAAAAAAGAGAGAAACAACTGTCCACCATAAATGACATTCCATAAAAATATTTAAGAATGCATCTGAAAAAACTGTTGCATCATGATGTTTCCAATGTAAGCAATTATTTAATTAAAAAAAGCCAAAACTCAAAAACCTGTGGCTTTCCTGGGTCTTAGAAGGTTAAGGCAGGGGTTGGCAAACTGTTCATCGTAAAATCCAGAAGGGAAATTTGGTGTCTCCCCAGGATCAAATATTTTAAAAAATGAACATGAATTATGAGAACATCCACATTTTTGCTGACTTTTTGACTGTCAAAACACTGCATAGAATATCTGAGGAGAACAGATCACAGGATAAAAAGAACAGTCGTCTTGTGTTTGAATTAGGACGAGGTGAAGACATATTCAGACAGTAAAATAAATGTCTGTACACTAATAGTATATTAGTACCAAATTTAAAATATTTTCTATTTCCAACAAAATGTACTTTAACACACTGTATCAAAGTAAAGGTAGGGCCCACTCAATTCAATAGAATGGCTTAAAATGTTACATAATTCTAGAATATTACATTATTGTCACTAACAAACACATGTCAGAATGTTTTAATGCAGTAGTTATTTTAATTTTAGATCATTTGTAAACTACTGGGTACGTTGTACAATTAAATCATAAATAATTTGTGGATCAAATCACTGTTCTATTTTATTTATTTATTTGTTTACTACCAAACGGCCAACATAGTGAAGTAAAATATATGCCTCTGAAATGCAACTGAATATGAGTATGAACTAGCAGAAAATGAAAATACTATAATATGTTATGTTAATTATCAATTTACATTAATTGACTAAATTTATAATTCACCCACACTGCTTTGGCCTTCACTTGAACACTTGACAGGCCTATCACTGTAGTTCACATGGGATTACACTGTGGCCTCAGGTTCCTTGCCCCCCCTGACCCTCAGATTGGAAAAATGCAGGTTTAGGGTGTAAGCAGATAGAAATGAAACAGCCTCGTCCCCATTAGTACAGACTGAGGCAAGGGATGTGTGATATTCAGAGAGCTAATGACAAAGATTTGTGCTACTAACAAACATTATTGCTTGTTGAGTGGTCCCAAGCTCTGCTCAGGTATTTCTTGAGAAACCTAGATAATTACATTCATTTTTCAGAGCCTTTCCACCACCTGACACTTAATCACTTTTTTTTTGTCTTTTTTTCCTCATCTGAACTTTATATTTTACTGAAAAAAGCAGCGATGATAAACCTGATTTCCACCATGTGAGTCAGTGGAGTTAATCATGAGTTCTTAGAGACAGATAAAACACCAAAAGATGTTATTACAGATCAATCATGGGGAGTGGACACTTTAAAAGAAGTCTAATCTTCCATTTCATTGTAAATTTTGAAGTAAAGAGGTGCAGACCAGTAACTCATTCACTTTCTCACTTTAATCAGTATCAATAGCGGACTACGACGGCTTCGACCTCAGAACAGCAAGGAGACAGCTCTGATCGATGCAACAAATTACCTGCTATTAGCCACTGACCAGGGCTCTGTATCTTTACTCCCTCTGGTTTAGGCGGACGCTGATAATATGCAGAGAGGCAAATGTTGCCGCATTTTAAACATCAATACAGTATATCATTACTTTAAGATACAACATGTAATAGCATCATTATCTTGTACAAATGAGACTACTATATATACAGTCAATGTATCTTCAGTCCAATATCTGTTGTACTGTTAGTCCTTAGATTTAAGACTACATCTCCCAAAAGCCCCATTGCATCCAGTTATAAAAAGTTCCTGCATTGTTCTAGAATGGAACCTACAGGCCGTTTCTCAA
>JAPQRQ010000005.1:3595031-3607450 GCA_037367365.1 Apogon talboti | reverse complement strand
TTATTATTATAACTTGCCTTTCCAGATGAAATGTCTGTTCTTGGTCTTAGATTTTGTAAAATAAATTTCCCCAAAAATGCGACTTATAGTCTGGTGCGACTTATATATGTTTTTTTTTTCTTGAAGACGCATTTTGTGACTGATGCGACTTATACTCCGGAGCGACTTATAGTCCGAAAAATATGGTACTTATACACTTAGGGTTGCAAAGGGGTGGAAAATTTCAAGTAAATTTCTGGAAACTTTCTGGAAATTTTCCATGGGAAGTTAAGATGGGGAATTTTGGAAATATTCCAAATTGGAAACGTTCTATGGGAATTTATGAGAATTATTGGGAATTTATGGGAATTAACTGGAAATTGGGGGTAATTTAAACAAACTGTATCATATACGAACATAAATGTACCGGTAAGTATTTTTGTTTTGTCATGAGCAAACATCCATGTAAAATAATACAATTAAAAAACATGACATTTCAACAGATTTATTTGAGTAGAACTTTAGTTTTAATTCTTGAACAATGAACAATCAATTATTTTAATGAACAACAAAAACATGAACATGAACTCCCCCACCCAATCAAAAAGTAAAATGCCCCCCACCCCCAAAAAAAGTCCCATTCAAAATTTTAAATGAAAGGAGCCCCAGAAAAATCTCTTCCAGTACACACTGGATGGCAGCATCAGGGGTGAGCCAGCTGCATAGACTGCACGAGAAAAACACTCATCTGCATTTCTCTGGCTACGTTCATCCATCGAATCAAAGAATCCTCTGATACCAGAGGGACCAGGAGCTGATGAGAGGGTATCTGACTCTGATACAGCAGAATCATTTTCCCCTTGAGTGGAACTCTTGTCTGCTGAATGTTTTGAGCCTTGAGGAAATTTTTGGCACTTTGCAATATGCTGCTGCATTTTTGTAGCATTCTTCACGTATGTCTTTCCACAATATTTACACATATACAAAGACTTTTCTTCAACATTAGCTTGAGTGAAATGCTTCCACACATCAGATGGCAAACGTGGCATTTTTCTGTCGAATAAAATAACAAAAAGGCTTGTAAAAACACTTATGCAATGGCATGAACAGAAATATAGTTGGCTAAACAACTGGAATGGTCTTCAAAATATTTTACAATTAATGTATAAATTCTTGTATGGTTACAGAAAACCGTCTTGCAGGAGTCAGAAGAAACAGCATCACATTGGAGGTATCTATAATAAGCTAGCCTCTTAAATGGTCAATGAAATGAAAAATAGCTTACATTTAGCACCTAACTTACCAGCTAGCTAGCTACTGTATGAATACATTTTTATTTAATTTTTACAAGTTAAACAGTAATACCATTATAGATAAAATATATTTACCCCATAATATTATAAAGAAAACTTACTTGACTTTATATAATCCACAGGCTCAACTGTGTGGCTTCAATAGTCTTGTGCTTTGGGCTCAAAAATGTGGCCTCCAGGGTTTAAGCAATCATCTGTGCATGTGATGGAGGAGTGCACAGTGCATGCAGAGGGCGTGGCCTCAATAGCCCTGCAGTAAGCAGTGCTGTGTGCATGTGACTGAGGAGTGTACTTGCATTAAATGTGGTTGTTTTAGCCAAGATTATGCTACAATATATTTTACCCAACTATATTTAAGTTCCCTGTTGAGGGCCAACCTTCAATTTTGTAAATTTCTTTTTTATTCCCATAAATTCCCGTTAATTTGCATGGAAAGTTTCCAACTTTGAAAATTCCCGGAATTTTGCAACCCTAAACATAATTTTAGAAATATTTCAGAAATCTAGAGGTAGAACATTTAAAACAATAGTAATGAAAATCAACATTGAATAAAAGTAAAAACAACTTTGAAGCATTTTGTAAGTGTAGATAACAATGTAAACAAAATCAAATTTTATATTGCAATACATATCATTGCAATAAACATTTTCATTTTGTCTTTAGGATATTCCATTATGGTGTTGTAGGCAAGCCCCTTTAGTAACAAATCATCTGAATTCAATGTGTTCTATTTTGATGTTCATATAGTTTGATAAAAAAAAAAAAAGAACTACCAACCAGTAACCCCAAGGGACCAAACAATAAACTAATGTACAAAAAAAAAAACCAGAACAAAATGTGTATTCTATTGTTATTATTCATTATTACTTGTCAAGACCGGCTCATGGAGCCTTGACAAAACAAAGAAACTCAGGGGGATGCAGTGAACAAAGAGAATTTATAAGTAACTGGTACAAACCTCAAGACGTCATAACAAAGTAAAGGGGAGGGGAGGGAGGTGGTGGTGTGGCCAGACTGAGAGCAGAGCATCTGTTCTGTTAAGAGAGTCCTGGTGACCGCTGCTGTTGACATTATTATACCCCCGGCAACCGTTTCTGTTGTGTTTAGATCGCCTCGGCAACCGCCAACCGCCGTTGTTATATTTAGAATGCTGCGGCCACACCCCCAGCCAGGTAGCTTGGGAGAACCCAAACAGCTACACTGGTTGTGGTTGTCCATGAGCAGGAAGAGGGAGAGGGAGAGCAGTGGCAGGCAGGACCCTCCCAACGGAACGGACGACCTGCTCTCCGGCCTGCCCTCCGCCTGGCTGCACCACCACCTCCCTCTCCTCCCATTCACCTTGTTATGACGTCTTGAGGTTTGTACCAGTTACTTAATAAATCCTCCTTGTTCATTGGCATCCCCAATGAGTTTGCTTGTTTTGTCAAGGCTCCACAAGCCAGTCTTAACATTACTAAAAATATATATTAGGCTGCATTTTGTGCTTAGATTTAGCAACCTTCGATTTTGGTATCATTAAATTTTTCTGTAATTTCAACTAAATTATAAACTCAATAAATACCTTCATTTATTGAAACTTCATAGGCAAAAGTGGTGCTTGTGATTGAGGCCCCGGAATGATATTGACAAATTAGTTGACATAACAAGTCATGGAAAATTGAAATAATAGATTATTATTATTATTATTATTATTATTATTATTATTATTATTATTATTATTATTATTATACCTCCGGGATCTGACACTGCATCATTATAATTCAGCTTAAAGTAATAGTGAAAAAACAAGTCAACATACAAGAACATGAGAACACACGGCCACATACTCTGCTCATAAGTCTGTCTTTACTGAAGTCTAATGATGTGTCCAAAATACCGTAATTCATTTCAGTGTTCATAAATAAACTATCAATGCACAATGTAATATGTAATACTCTTTGCAAACTGTACGAGGCAGCATCACGTTAATAGAGATCCGCAGCAAAACATCTGAAGAAGAGGGCCCAAACGAGAATTTGATATTTAGCTCTCAGTTAGGTCTTACAGGCAGCAGGTCTTCAGTTCTGTTGTCTAAATTTACCATGACGCACCACTAGTTTCCATTAACTTGTAGGTTTTCTTTTTTTTGTTTTCTGTTTCCCAGATTATGACACTCTGAAATCAAGGCCTACTGCCACAACTAATTCATCTGATGGGTTTGAGAGAAGTGCTAAAACATGCCTGAAGAGTAATTTTGGGTGAAAATTTACCCAAATATTCTCAATCACTTTTCTCTTCTAACTCATGCTGTGTTTTCAGACAGAAAAGGAAAGCGTGGACGGCGTTCTCTCCCTTATTTGCCCATATGTTTCATTCAGTCCTGTTGATAACTTGACAGCAGTTTTCCGTAGATTATAACAGCAACAAAAAAGTTGAAGAGATGACGGAACAGTCTTCGTTGTTGCTACGTAAACAATTAGCAGGTAAGTTAGCGAATTGTTGCTAATTAACGTTGTCGTTTACATTACTCACAAGAGATAGCAACATCTATGTTTAATTTGTCTTTATTGGATTATTAGCTTATGTTTTGTGAAGCTAAAGGTGTCGATATCTCAGTTAAATCCACGTGTAAAGAAATGTGTCAGACAGTCAGGATATGACATGTGGAGCTATTGCATAATAACCACAGTTCTTGAAACTACTGTGAAAAGTACCTATGCTAACCACCAGCTACTGCACAGTGGAAAGAGATGAAATTACTTAAAGGGGAAATGTAGTTTGAGTAAACATTGGATTGAAACTACAATGAAGAATGTAGAAAATGTATTCCAGATTAGTACTATGAAAGCAAAATTCAAGTATTACTATAGTTTACAGGGATTTTCTTCCCAACTTATAAAGTTAATGTCAACTACCCAGTACATTTTGGACACCACTTCAGTCAAATGAACGTAAAATCAATGTAAATAAGCTTCAAAATTAAATAAAAATTGCTTTTCTAACGTCTGAAGTTTTGATCCCCAAGGTTGGTTTTTAAGCTTGTTTATTATCTGGACTAGGTTTAAAAAAATAAAATAAAATACAGTATTCCTTGACTGTCACACTGTTATAGAGCTGCAGCTATTGATTATTTAATCGATTAATCTATCGGCTATTTTCTTCTATTTTATTAAAGGACTGTTTGAATAGATGAAAAATAGTAAAAATGTGGAAAAGACATGTCTGAAAATTACAAACTTGTCCTGTATTCCAGAACCAGCTGGAACAATGACCAGAAAATGTATAAAAGTAAAAGGATATATGTAGAAATAACAATAATATCATAATGGAATATATAACCAGAGCATAGCAAGACCCCCCTCAGCCTGAAAATCAGACAAAGATATAGTTAGAAACAGAAATTAAGTGAAAAGTTGATTTTCATGAATTTTACCTGAATATGCTGGGTTGCACACAGTGGAGTGCCCCCTCCTGCATTTGTATAGGAGTTATGGTATTTACAGACATTCAACCTTGGAAAAGTACGCCTAGGTGACCCATTTCAGACTGTGTCCAAGCTCTATGCATGATGTATGAATGGTAAAAAAAAGTTTCGTTTTCAGAGTTAGAGTGTTTGCAAGATGTGTCACAGACAGATGGAAGATAGACAGACATGCTGATGACAATACCCCCTTTGGTGGGCCAAGGGGGTTAAAATGTCTCTCTATATATATAAACAACAAACAAGTCAAATGATATCAACAAACAATATGTGCACTGCAGTCTTCAACACATATCTATCAACTTAATTAACTTACCATCAACTTAAGATGTAACTAACACACAATTTGTGCCAATCATGGCATCATGTGTGTCACAGTAAGCATCCACGTGGAATACAACAGTGGAACCAGTTTTTGCCGGCAGTGAAATTAAGGAAACAAAGCTTCAATTCAGGAACATTGTAATTGAACAATTTTATTAATTGATTGATCATTACAGCTCTACTGTATTGTTTAAAAAAAAAGACATTTGGAGTGCTACTTCTGTAAGGTACCACAAGTTGAAAACACATCACACACATTCATTTGTTTACAGTAAATATGTGATGAATAAAAGCAATAGATAAATGTATAAAAATGTATAAGTACTTGACTGATGTGATTACCGCCCTTGGGCTTTCATCTTGTATTTTTGACTCCGCCCAAGGTGCGTATTAACGTAGGGAAAAAGCTGTGGTTAATTCTACTGGTCAGGGCTTGAGCTTTCCAATGGTGTGTCATTATGGTGCAGTATTATGTGAAATTATATATTAATTAAATTATACATTTTTACTCAAAAACATTTGAGGAAGTTGTCTGCATGGGTTCTCTCCCAGTACTCCAGCTTCTTTCCACAGACAGGTACCTTAGTAGTAGTGTAATTGGTCAATGTAGGTGTGAATGGTTGTTTGTCTCCATATGTCTGCCCTGTGATGAAGCAGCACTGTGTCTAAGATGTACCCTGCTTTCACCTGATGTACGGTGGGAAAGGCTCCAGCTTCCTTCTGCAACCTTTCTGAGGATTAACCGGTCATGGAAAAGTAATGGAAATGACCCCAGAATCCCAAACCACCATCCAGAATATGCTGGAACACAGACAGCATCTCAGTCCTTTGAAAACCCTGAGTATAGACATTAAAAACTAAACAAATATGACTACAGCGATCAGCAAGGAACAAATCATTTGAACTTATACTTTTGGAGATACTCAGAGCTTATACACTCAGTCAAACAATACTTTTTTTTTTTATTTCAGTGCAAAATCTACTGTTTATACAACCTTGTATTACAGATACAGATGCATTTATTGATCCCCTGGTGGAAATTCACTTTTTTTCATCGGTTCAGTAAAAAGAAAGAAGACAGAAAAAAAACCAGAATTAATGACCAAGCAATCATCACTTCATGAGTCGTCAGATTGAGGTGTTATAGAGTCTATTGGCTGTGGGCATGAAGGGTCTTTTATGCCTCTCAGTCCTGCATTTTAATGAAATTAGTCAACCGCTGCAGCTGGTTTTCTGACCCTGGATCTGTAGTAACTACCCCAAAAAATGGCAGAAAGTGTATCTACTAAAATCTGGAGCTGAACTATGAACAATGCAGTTACTGTACGTGTTGTTCTTTCCCAATAGTGATGACACCAGGCAACTAGCGGAATTTCACGACACACAGGCGTATGCGTCAATAATAACATGCAAATATGAATCAGGTGACGTTATGCATCTTTCATCAGCCTCCTGTGTTTGTTTTCTCACATGCACCAACTTGTTCTGTCATTGTCTGGGACAGTTTGAAGTATTGTAGGCTTTTACAAAGTCCATATATTTTGTACAAAACCAAGCAAGTTTTAAAAGGTCATCTTTGATTTCAGAGCTCAACAAGAACCCAGTGGAGGGTTTTTCTGCTGGCCTTATAGATGATGAAGACATCTATCAGTGGGAAGTGGTTGTAATTGGACCTCAAGACACATTGTTGTGAGTTTTGATGAACATGTTTTGGCTCAACTTTGTGTACACAAAATATATTGAATACCAGCCTGTCTCTGATTTTTTTTATTTTTTTTTATTTTAGTGAAGGAGGTTTCTTCAAAGCCACGCTGACCTTTCCCCGTAACTATCCTTTGAGGCCTCCCAAGATGAAGTTCATCACAGAAATCTGGCATCCGAATGGTAAGTGGACCTATTGGACTTTTAATCTGTAAAGGCACTTTTAACTGCTTTGAGTGTAAAATGAAACGAGGTCAGTGTTTCCATTGCTTAAAGCATTGTCTTTCTCTAGTTGCGAAAAATGGTGACGTGTGCATCTCCATCCTACATGAACCTGGCGAGGACAAGTATGGCTATGAGAAGCCTGAGGAGCGTTGGCTGCCCATCCATACTGTGGAGACCATTATGATCAGTGTTATATCCATGCTGGCCGACCCCAATGGAGACTCTCCTGCCAACGTTGATGCAGCTGTAAGTGTCTCACACCTGAGTCAGCTTATATTTAAACTGACAAATCCCTAAAGTTGTAGGAAAGATCTGGTGTAGGTACTCATACTTGAAAAATCTGTGACTATAGGGAAAAACCTTCACCGAGTGTTAGTTGACTCTGGGTTCCCTCATGGAAATTCAGACAAGGAAGCTGAATAATGTATATCCTTGCGGGGAAAATCACAACCTGTCACAGTCAAGTGTGGGTGAGACGTTCTTACATCTTTTAAGTGACGATGCGCTGGAGACGGGGTTCAAAAGTTGAAACTAAAATTGAAAATGAACTTAACATCTGTGAAGCAAGGGGGGGAAAAAAAGGATGTCAGGTTTTACAGTTTTCATTTTGCCGCTGCAGAAAGAGTGGAGGGAGGATCCAACGGGAGTCTTTAAGAAGAAGGTGGCACGCTGCGTTCGGAGGAGTCAGGAGATGGCTTTTGACTAACGCCTTCAGCCCAACGCATAGAGTAAGTACAACTATGTGTCAGGATCCATCAGTGGAACAGTGTACCGAAATACAATTTTAACCTACTTGTGCTTGAGAATTTTCATGTTATGCTGTGCAATAGTCTATAAGAGAAATGCTATACTCTCTTCTCAACTACATTTGTCTGACAGCTTTAGTTCCTTTTAGGATGAAACTTTAATACATTGGATAAAATAACAAGCTTTTTAAAATACCACCCACTATATAAAAAATATATATATATCTTACAAAAAAATGTAGTCAGGGTCACATTTCACATTTCTCCAAGTTGTTAACAGTTCTGTCAAATACTGCCCCCCCACCTAAAATAAATAAATAAATAAATAAATTATAAGGTGAGTGAGCCCTCAGATTTATAGTATTCCTCTTTATAACATTAACACTTAGTATAAAGTCATTCAGTCTGGGTCCACATGCAGCCACAACAGTGATACTTCACTACTGATACTCTAATAGTGTCTAATATTGTATTATCAGCCAAGTGGGAACAAACCAGTCCTTTTACCACTATACTTCAAGTACATCCTGCTGATGTTCCATAAATTGGACTTTTTAGTTGTAATGGAGTATTTTTACATCTCTGTATTGTAACTTATTTAAGGATCTGAAACACCATTGTGATGTAACCTCATACAGTGACTGGGAAACGTACTCTTTATTTTGTATTGTGGTGTGACGCCATATCAGTGAAAATAACCAAAGTATGTTTTGTTTCAGGTTGGGATTACATGGAGAATTGGACAAGTTGCACTTCGGCTTGGACGATCATAGAGCACAACTTCAGCAACATGTCAGAAGACTGTTTTTTTTGGGGGGGTTTTTTCTCAATAGGGGAAAAATATTTTTCAAATTGTTTCTTGTAGTGTGAGATTTATTTATCAATATTCTTGAATGAAACCTGCATTTATTCTGCCAAATACTCCAGTTTTATTTTTCAGTGTGCCGTAACAAGATGCTCCTGTAAAAGCATTTGCATTTAATTCACAGGAGACAGAATTACACAGCCTTCTACCTTCTCTCGTGTATATTCATTTTCCTGGTCAAAAATATGGGCTCTATTATTCACCATTTGCACATCGTTTTCTTTCACTTTACCTATTTATTCAGTTTAAAATGCATATTGCTTGTTTTGAGGGTATTTTTATATTTTATTTTCAACCTGCCACACTGAGCCATTCACTTAAAAAATACCTGCAATACCTGAATTATTCTAATATTTATAGTGTTAAAAGTAAGCAATGAAGACAGCCACCTCTACACTGTACATGCTCTGAAAGGGTTTTCTCTCTCTACCTTTAAGAATATAATCACCCAACGTTGCCTTCAATGTTTTCACTGCCACTGAAGGAAACCTATCTTGAATCCACAAGTACATCAAATAAACCAAAGAGGACACATGCCTTTAACCTGTTTGTTTTTAAACTTGCTGTATTCAAGAAAGGGACTGTTTTCTATCTGCTTTGTTTTCAATGAAGAAAATTGCGGTGTTGTACAGAAGGAACCTGCATCCACCTTTACTATGTCGAGGGAGTGTATTATACTGTAACTCCAAGGCATTTCAGAACGTACAGATCTAATTAATGGCGCTAGAAAGTACTAGAGATTTCCAATGTTTCTTAAAAATCTCACTGGATGAATCACAGGCATGGAGTTGTTGGGTTCTAAGAACCATTAAATAAAGCTCAGTGTGGACCAATGGCTGATGAATGATTCATTATTAATATGTGTAATAAAAACAAAACACTTCACTGTCCTCCACTCACCATGATTTTTTTTATTGCATTAAGCACCAGCTCAATATGATTCACATCCAGACAAAGACATTTCCTCAAACTTTAAGAGTATAAAATCATCCAAGCAACAAAAAAAGCAGACCCATCCCACTCAACCCACCCACCCAAAAACATTAATCCATTCATCTTGCAAGTGAAGAATATAAACTGGCGGTCCTGAGTGATTTACTGTCCGGGAGCTGATAGACTTTTGTTCATGAACTGCTTCTTGACAAAGCACACCCACCACTGAAAGAGACAAGTCACTTTAAGTAAACATTTTCAAGATCCTTACAGAGTAAAGACAGATTATCAGGCCTGAGGGTCACCACCTGGGTCAGAGCTAGTCTTATATCTGGATCAGAATTGCAAATAATTACTGACATGCACTATGAGTATGCTGTCAATAGTTATGTGTGTGTAGTATTTTGGAGTTGTTGGACTCACTTTGCTGGGTTTGTCTGTCTGGGGGTCAAACACACGGTCACATAGCCTCAAGCCAGTCTCCTGACGGATCTGCTGGAGGTAGGCCCTCATGGTTTCTGGAGAAGTTTGCAGAACAAGAAACAATCACATGGCTGTGACATTATCACCCAAACATGAGCACCTAATGGTTTATACCGTCTTTCCTAAACCTAGGGGTTAGGATCTGAAATAGGCCACAGCCCCGTTTTCAGTGGGTCACCAGTTGATACAGCACAGGGCAAAGCTGGGACATTTGCTAATTAAGCCTGAAGAGCGTGTTCTTTCTCCACACTTGTCTGTTCGGTTCACATGCTGTTTGTGGATTTTTTTAATCTAAAAATGTGGAGATGTTGAATATACAGGGAAGATCTAAATGTGGGGAAGTGGAAGTGTGTACAACATTTGCACGGTTTTGTGTGTTCATTAGTTGGTGACTTGCTTGTTGCTAATTAGTTAACTCTACTTGTCAGTGTTCAGAGCCATTGTTGACGTTTCGCAAGTGATGACTGAGCCCCCTAATGTGGGTTGGGCAGCATAGTGCATGTATTCAACACTTATCTGATTATGTAAAAGTCAGTAAAATGTGTGTGTTACACCATTTAATTATACATTTTGCAGGTTCCAGGGAGACACCAACATTCTCAATTGGGTTTTGATTTGAAAAGGTTTGGAAACCCCTGATTTAATAACTAATATTATGAATATAAGACAGTACAATAACACTTTGTTTCCAGAACAAAGCCAGTGTAATGTATTTAAGTGGTACTAGGTGTTTTGCGATTTCAGCAATTCACATCTAAATAGCTGCATGTCTCTCCTGATGACTGAATATACAGGCCAATTTTAAGTTATTTTGTGAATAATAGTGCTGACACTGCATTTGCAGAAAAAAAGGTTGTGGGACATCACACAAGCATAAAATAACACTCTGAACCTCGGGTCCTTTCAGCTGATGGACCGTGGTCAGCAGTTCTAATTTTGGCTTGATCTTAGTTGAAGCTGGGAATTGCCTGAAATCTAATAAGGGTGCTGGCACCAATTTGGTGCAGAGTGGTGAATCAGCATAAAGTTGTTCCAGTGCAAATTTGGTGAAATGTGAGGCTGAGGGAGGCTCTTCCTTTGTTGTTTTCTCTTTCATCACAGTAAAAGCTGTCAGACTTACCTTCCTCTTGCTTGTTTGCAGGTTTAGTATACATAGCGTTGAGAGGGAAGCCAGGTTCTCCAGGGATGGGAAAGTTAGTGATGCCCAGGGTGTACATCTCCTTCTCTCCCTGATTCCTGGAGCTGCACTATTGAGAGCAAAACACAATACAAAGGGTGAGAAAAAAAACAAGATTTTGCACATTCACTGCATTCTGCTTTTTTTTTCCCCTGGAGTGTATGAAAGCAGAAAAGACACTCTCATTCCTGACCTCTAACTGCCCTATAGATCATTGTGTAAGACTTACTATCTCTCAGTCTTTGACAACATTTCCATTGTAATTCGATACTGGAATAAACAAGTGTACAATCCATAAAGTAATACATCTAAAGTTTACCTTCTGTAGCTTCTTTAGGCATTCAGAAATATACAGTGTGACATAGATCAGCGTCCTGTCTGCCTCATTCTGGAAGAAACACACATGAAAACATTACTGAGCAAAACACTTTAAACATTATTGAGGTTATGTCCATTTTAACTGCATTATACATCCAGATTAAAACAGTCTTGCCAGGGCTGAACAGTGAGAGACTGTGTAGTGTAAAACCTAAGCAAATATGACAAGACTGTATTCCTGAGGGGCCGGGAAGCAAGCTGAGGCATGTGAAAGAATGAAGAATACAGCTGCTTCAAGACAGAAACCGGGAGATGTGAGGAAAACACAAGAAAGTCTTCCTTTTGGCTCATTCTGTCTACATTTTTGATATGCAAACTAACAGTTGTGACAGGACTTGAAAATCAGCCGTGCAGCGCTTGAAATATGAGATGGAAGGCATGATCACTTCCATAGTTTTAAGGTTTATACTTTCCTAATAGTTCACTTTTATCACATAAACACAACATCTTACCTTAATTTCATAATTTTTAAAGAAAACATTGGCCTTGAAGTAGTAGATAGCCTCATCGATGATATCTGAATCTATGCCTGAAATAAAGGAAAACACAAATGTTTAAATACAGCTCAGTACATATTAATGAGCCTAAGCATTTTTGAAAATCCCTATTACCGATTAATTTATGTCTATTTAACTTGTATTTTACCAGAAAAAGCAGCAAGATCAGTGTCACAGTCCATTAACAAGGTTTGGAATAGAGCAGCAGACATGAATACAAATAACAATTTATGTTAAGACAACAAAAATATCAGAAAGTTTCGCAAATCAAAATACAAAAAAATAGTGACTGCCAATCCTACTTGTAATGAAAGTACACAGTGTTGACTGGCAGTTTA
>JAPQRQ010000005.1:3550940-3574743 GCA_037367365.1 Apogon talboti | reverse complement strand
ACGAGTCCACTTCAGAGTGATTCTCTCGTCACACATTCAAAGTCCGCCTCCCTTTATCATCATCATCATCATCATGGTCTTCATCGCGTCCCTTTGGATTCTCATCTGCAGTTGCAGCTTTTTGCCGTCACCTCTGAATGTTGGCCAACAAAAGATTTAACCTGAGAATCAAAACACAAAGCAACCATACTTTAAGATCAAGATTTTTACACTGTATAAAATGACATTAATTATAAATAAATATTTCTACCTAGAAGTAAACATTAAAAGGTCCTTAGATGTTCTGAGTGTTGTTTCTGTCACAGATCGTTTATTATCAGACTTCACGGAAATTAAGACACAAGTTGAGAAAAAAACAGATAAATGAACAAACAAACAAATACTACAATGCTGATAAAGGTGAAATTTTTCTTTACCTGTTGTCATGGAAACGTTACAGCTATCGAAACAATCTGGTGAACTCTCTGATGGCCCAGCACACCTGTTTACACTCCTCAGCACTGCAATAAAAGACACAAATGATGTAAACCTTGTGGGGTGAGTAAACATCTTTTATCACAGCTGTTTTAATCATTCCAGGGGGCTCATTTATAACCTTTGCATACACTTGAAAGAGACATATACGACTACACAAACATTATGATCTGTAAAAACTATCAATTGTAAGAAAAAAAAAACGTGGAAATGGGTAAAGTGGTGACAAAAATGCTGCAGCTATTTTTTACAAACTGAAACCGTTTGTAAAAAATAAGGAGGAATCACTAGACAGATAACAGGGTTCCTAAAGGTTTTTACAGCTCAAATTTAAGACTTTTTAAGACTATTTAGAACTACATTTAATGCCTATTCCATGGCCTATTTCACAGCCATATTGGCAAAAATTTGTGACTCCTAGAATTTAGGAAAATATCGAATTATGCCTTCACTCCCACCGCTCTGAGTCATTTCTCACTGGGGGCTCCAAAATTAGCGATAATTGTTTCCTAATTTCAATATAAATTGTTGGAACAGAGTCGACTAATGTTACTTTCTTTGCAGTTTGGACATTTCCCAGACACATTTAAACACACTACAGCAAACAAGTTTATGGTAACATAACTTAAGACCTACCAAATAAAATTTAATACCTTTTAAATACTTTTTAAAGGTATTAAATGCAGATTTGTAAATTCAAGACTTTTAAGACTTTTTAAGACCCCGCGGGAACCCTGAATAATGAATACATTGCACACATTCCATTTCTCTTCACTTGTACTTGATCATCACTTTCAAAGTGACCTTTGTGCAAATGATCCATAACTGTAACATAAGCATCTGCTGAATCTATTGTACAAGGTGGGAGGTGGATTCAGAATTGAAGACACTGCCTTACTCGACCCCAATGTTGAGCACGCATATGCAGAATGTGTCTGTTTACTTCAACCACATCAGCTATGCTCATATAAATGTGCCCCCGGATGTTTCAATGTTGGAATATTACACACTGACTCCTGTTAAACCAGCCAAACCAGGTGAGTTCTCTCCTCAGCGCATAGACAAGACAAGTCTAAACTCAACTCTGCTGCTTTCTTTTTCTGTGATCCAGTTTTTCTGCGTTCCACCCTAACCCTCACGAACCTGTCTGAACAGAAACCACCTCAGGCTTGCGCACACAGACAGTCGCCAACGTCCAACCTGCTAAACACGTCCCCGAACACCTTACAGACAGGTTCACTATTCATTAATATTGCACTGTCCCTGAACGCCTCAAAGCTGAATTTTCACTGATGTCATATATTAGAGAAGGAAATTTTCTTCTAAGTTTCTAAACAAAGACCAGAAGTGGAAACTTATTGAGGTTATATTGTTCTTACATGTGATGCTAAAATCATAACAATATCACATTCACCTCTACTACCCAGACAGGAAAGTTCCTCTGATCATTTTCAGGTTGTTTTACTGCAGCATTTATTAACAGTTAATGCTGAAGTGATTCACAATGTGGAAAAATTTGACCAGTAAAATAGTCTTGGTGCATGAGTTTTTTTTCAGCTCTGTCTCCCTTAGTTTTTTAAGTCAAAAGGTTAATTTTTGACACTGGATAACAGTAATGTACAGTTGTGTTCAAAATAACAGCAGTCCAACATCTGTAAGCAGATCAGTCACTGTTTTGGTAGAAATTATACTTCTACATGACAAATAACTTACTAGTAGGTGTAGTGGATTGACAAAACCAACTGACCCAATAGTCATGACATGCATGGTGCTGCTTTGTGAATTGAACCATTAACTGAAAGGGCGTGTTCAAAATAATAGCAGTGCTGCGTTCAGTCGGTGAGGTAATTCAGCTGTGAAAAACCAGGTATCAAAGAGAGGGTTCTTAGTTAAGGACAAAAGGCGGAAAATGTTGTACATGCTGTTTATAGTGCATTTCCCTCTGAAAATCAGAGCAAAATAGACCGTTGTTTAGATGAACAGCATACTTGGATTAAAAAGTTGATTGGAGAGGGAAAAACATGTAAAGAAGTCCAGAAAATGATGGGCTGCTCAGCTAAAATAATCTCCAATGCTTTAAAATGGCAACTAAAACCTGAAAGATGTGGAAGAAAACGGAAAATTACCATTTGAATGGATCGAAGAATAGCCAAATGGCAAAGACTCAGCCAATGATCAGCTCCAGGGTGATCAAAGAAGGTCTAAAGTTACCTGTGAGGACTGTAACTATTTGAAGATGCCTATGTGAAGCCAAGTTATAGGCAAGAAGCCCCCACAAAGTCCCACTGTTGAAAAAACGACATGTGCTGAAGAGGATACAATTTACCAGACAACACATTGACTGACCTGAAGAGAAATGACCCAACATTTTGTGGACTGATGAAAGCAAGATTGTTCTTTTTGGGTCTAGGGGCTGCAGACAGTTTGTCAGATGACCCTCAAACACTGAATTCAAGCCACCGTACACTTTGAGGATAGTGACGCATGGTGGTGCAAGCATCATGATATGGGGAAGTTTCTCATACCATGGTGTTGAGCCTATTTATCACATACCACGGATCATGGATCAATTTAAATACATAGAAATACTTGAAGTGGGTGTTTCAACAAGACAATGACCCCAAACACACCAGTAATTGAGCAGCATCTTGGTTTCAGACCAACAAGATTAACATAATGGAGTGGCCATCCCAGTCCCCAAACCTTAATTCAATAGAAAACCTGTGGGGTGACATCAAAAATGCTATTTCTGAATCAAAACTAAGAAATGCAGAGGAATTGTGGAAGGTAGTCCAATCAGTCTGGTCTGAACAACTGTTGACAAGTTAGTTGACTCCATGCAACACAGAGGTGAAGCAATTCTCACAAACAGTGGTTATACAACTAAATATTGGTGCAGTAATTCACAGGAAAGATACATATTCAAGTATTTTTCAGTTTACACAGTAAATGTTTGAGTTTGTAAATTTAAATGCAGAAACTGCTATTTTTTGAACAGCCTAATATGCCTTCCCTTCCCTTGCTACAAAGTAATAACAAATCTGAATATTTTTTGTTCCTGTTTTGATATGGAATAGAATGTGAAGTGTTCCCAATGCATTTGTGTGGAAATAAAAGCAATCATAAGGATTTTGAGCTTTGCTCGCTTTTTTACACACACTGCTATTATTCTGAACACAACTGTATATATAATGTGTATATGTATAAAGACACAAATGAGAGGGTGAGCTTAGAGAGCTTATAAAGCAACGTGGAGTCTATGCTAATTTTAAGTTAAGTAACACAGTTATGCTATCAGGCCAAGTATCGTAGTGAATTAACGATAAAATGTGCGATATTTTGTAAAAAAAAAACAAAAAAAAAAAAAAAACAACCTCTTTCAGTTATTTTGGTGTAATCTCAGTACAACGACCAGTAGAGAGATAGTAGAGTGACTTTACATGTATTTACTCATATTGCCTATGCATTTGGTTTTCTTACATTACATTCTCCTCATCTTGTACATTGTTACATTTGTTTGGCTTTACCATTTCAGCATTTGGCTCATTACACTACCTTGCTGATTATAATGTGATATGCAATTAAATAAAATTGCTGTTATTATCCATCAGAAAAACAGAAGCTCTGAAAGACCAACTCAACTCAATTCACACCTGTCAAACAAAGCCCACACAGCAGACATCATAGCCTTCTATTGGCCCTAAAACATTATTCACATAGGAATAATTTCAAGGACAACCAGGGAAGGGTCCAAATAAAGTTGCAGACATTTCCTGAACAGGAGATAGTGAGTGAGTGATGTTCTGGTATCAAAGATGCCACCACACTGGCTTCAATTTCAAGCTGTGCTTGTTGCCCTTTAGAGCAACTGTATCCCATACCATGTGAATCCTGTCAGCCAGTTAAAAAGCTGTAGTATCTGACCTTTAAACTATAGTATTCATGTTACACAGATGCTGTAGCACCTGCTGACGGTACAAAATCTGAAAATAACTCGAGAATTACAGAACAGCCACAGCTAGAAGTTTTTAGTTGCGTTTCTGATGTGTTTCACTGTTACTCACCTGGTAACCTGTTTGTGGAAGTCTGTGAGCTGTTTGTGTGTCACCGTCACCGCCCCACCTGACGTCTCCTTAGGTAAACCCTTCAGAGCGTTTTCCAGCCAACGGCAGAATGTCTGCAACATCAACAACAGTCGGACGTGAGGGACAAGCAGGTGACACAAACCTGAGCAGCAGTTAAGTCAGTGCGTTTACTGACCGGCCGGTCAAACACCATGATTTCCCACAGAACCTCCGCAACGTCGGGCAGAGTATACGGCGGCAGACAGAAACAACATGAGTGCATGAGCTGGGTGATGAGCTGCTGGCCGTGCTGCTCCATGGCCTGACCGATCAGCTGCTTCCTCACCTCGAAATCCTCCTCATGCTGCAGAGGAAGAATTATACCATGTTACAACATATTAAATTCAACACTACAGAGAGAGGACAGCTCGAAGTGGTCAGAAGATACTTTTTTTCGATACAGATACAGTGGTGCATGTGTTGATGCTGATCAGATTCATTCCATTGGTTGCTAATGACAAGACACTTTCTGAACATTTAAGCATCTTGGTTCATGCAGTTAAAGCATTAAAAGCAGTGACCAGCCCTCTACTTAAATATTCCCAACACTAATATTTTATCCTTCTGGTTTTTTGTTCTGGATGACTCACATCGTTGGCAACCCCGCTGTGGATCAGGTCTCGGACAAACTTCATGACGCTACAGTTGGCGTCTCGGTGATCGAGTGAGGTGGCCGCGATGGCGCACTGGATGATGTGAACAA
This sequence comes from Apogon talboti, assembly GCA_037367365.1. Lineage (NCBI taxonomy): Eukaryota > Metazoa > Chordata > Actinopteri > Kurtiformes > Apogonidae > Apogon > Apogon talboti. The sequence goes on along the minus strand of JAPQRQ010000005.1, from coordinate 3,569,442 downwards.
TGATGCTGCTACTGAGTAAAGTGACAGGACTCCGCTGGACAAACCTGTGGACAGAGACACTAGAGGGTTATACCCGAACATCTCACCTTCTAGGATGACAGCGTGAGTTCAGGAGACCTTAAGTCTCACCTGGTGGCCAATCTGAACAGGTCATCTACGGTGTCGGGGTGATTCCTCAAACCATTCGGCTGCTCCAACAGTTGGAAGGTCGGCATACACAAAGCCTAGGGAGAAAGGAGACACCATCATCATCAGATTGTTGTTGACCTGGCAGGCAGGTGTATTAGTCATTTATCTGGCAAAGAGTGTGTTTACCTTTCCCTAACCTTCAAGGTGAAGTTAGCTGTTTTGTGCAAGTGTTTGTAGTGGACCTAGATTTGTAGGATTTCTTTCCTCGTGAGAAATGTTCCTAAAAATGTATAAGTATAGGGCACTTGCTGTTAAAAGTGATCCCAAATAGGCACTTTCTTACCCTCTACTAGTATATAAAAGGAACAGCTAAAAAACTGAAAGTTCTCATACCCACACAAATAACTAGTTTTGTGTGTAAAAGCAAAGGGACAGAGACAAGGAAACTGAAGACATTTCACTTTAATATTAATTGTGTTCGTTTTGTAAACACAATGCATTTTCAGTTATCCAGCTAATGCCTACGTCGATTTTCTATTGGACTGTAAGCCATTATTCCCAGTGATTAATCAGCTAATTATCATTAATCGTTACAGACTGCCTTTAGCAATGCTAGATGTGACATTGTTCACACTGTGATACATTACAAAACAGTGGTAATAACTGTTTAACAAATACATTTTTAATCTGAAGTGCATTAACAAAGTAAGACTGATTGAGTACCAGTGTAAATACAGTATTTTACAGAGAGCATTGCATCATGGGTTGTTTTTAATGTTACTGTTGCTAACCTAGTGACTGTAAATGCAGTAATAGTGATTCATTAGAGCCTATCAACACTAAAAAAGTTCAGTTTAACCTGAAGGAGTATGTTGCTAATGAGAGAATAGAGCACACAAAACACTTTACAGTCTTTCATTATCAGAAACGTAAAAAAGGTTTCAGTTCATCATGAACTCTGATGGGGCACATTAAGATGATGGTACACCACCATAGTTTATGTAATTAATGAGAAATACTGTCCAACATACATAATTACTTGAAAACCAGCTGTGTAAATGATAATGTCATTGCCCTATGGGGGCAGCCCCATAGGGCATATTTACCTGTAACATGTCGAGCAGCCCCTGCCTGCAGCCCTCCTCCATGCCATACTCGTCCACCAGGATGCTGCCCAGGTATAGGAAGCAGGAGTGTGGATACACCTGGTACACGCTCACCATCTGGACAACAAATACATGGTCAACATGGTGAGAAATATGAACACATCCAGGTACCGCTCATTAAGCCTCATCTTTTCAGCAGGCATGAGTAGGTAGGACTCACCTGAGTGACCAGTGGCTGCAGTAAGGAGGCGGAGCCTTTTCCAACACATCGCACAGCGAAGCGAAGGCAGCGACAGCAGCGCTCCACGATTCTGTTATCAGCCTGATGAGTGTTCAGAGTCTCTGAGAGTACAGGCCAGATCTAAGGAGGTCACGTGACACAAGGAAAAAGTGTTAAAAACATGGTGATATGGTATGTGCAACCAACTCACACAAAGAGTCACATGACTTCATTAAAACAGCTGCTTTCAAATGCAAGTGTGTGTGTTTGAGGTGATTTACCTCCTGGATGACTTTCTGACAGGGGTGTGTTTGTCCGTTTTCTACAATGGGGTTTGTGTGTCTAAAAACAAACAGCTCAATGTCAGCTCGACATTATTTGGTTAGAATTTGATTACATGTAAATGAACATGTAAAATCTCACCTGAAAATAACAGCAAGTCTGTCGAGCCAGACGGTGGGATCCGCTGATTTACCGTTGGTTGATTCTTCAGCTAAAAGCTAAGAATGAAAACACAAACGGTTCAGTTGGTTTTGTGGGATATATGTAAATTCTCATGAGTTTTACTGTTTTATTTTGAACTTAAACTGATTTGAAACAAATTAGTCAAAGTCCTCTGACCTTTTTCAGGGCCATGACCTGGACAGCACAGAGGTCACTGAGACATTCAGCGATTTTCTCCAGAGGAAGACGAGCCAGGACAAGTGCCGTACCTGCAAAGGTTGGAAAAAAATAAAAAATAAACTGTAACACCACTGAACTGAGGATAAAGTAGTACCTGCAGATACAAGTGAGGAGTGGAACGAATAAGCTGACTGTGAACTCTGTCCGAAAAGCTAAGTACTGAATATGTGTAAAACCGACTTTGAATTTTGGTTGTGACCATCATTTCTAAATGCGACAAATGCTTATTATTGCAAATAAAGTGAACATATCTGGAAGATCCCTCCATACTGTAGCCAAGAATAAGGCTGGGCACCAAAGTGTAAAGTAGTTTTATTTTGTTAAAATGGGTTTCATTAGGCAAGTACTCAAAATAAAATAATGTTTATGGTGTAATATCAAACCATGGGTATCAATATCAGTATTGAAAAACTGTCAGCGGTACCCATTCTTGTCTGCACGACTATGTTCATCGATACAACAGCCCTCTGGGGCGGGCGGAGGTATAACGAAATAGTTATTTATTCAGTGAACTGAGACACTTCTTCTATAGGACTCCATCCAACCAGATCAGCCAGGTCTCCCTTCAAAGACCCCAAGGCTGTGACATGGTTACACCAGGAAATGGCAATCTTGTATTTTTACCCCAAAAAATCACCGATCCAACCTAATGCGGAGACACCTGCACGTTCTTATGACTACAGTTCTGTTCACAGATACTCCAAAGCTTTACTAGACCTCGGGTGTTGTGGCGTACCTTTGAGCAGCCCCACTGCCGCCTCTGTGGACAAGGCGAAGGAGTCGAGAGATCGTGCGATGTCCAACAGACCCTGGAAGTGCTGAGCCATGTGGTCTCTGCACACTGAGCAGATATTGTGGATTGCTTTGGCCGCTGCAGACGCCAGAGGTTTGTCCCTCAGGCCCTTCATCAAGTAGTTTAACACCGGGTCTGAAGGGAAGAAGAGGGAGGAGACGGGTAATGAAGATTGTCTTATTAATGGAAGTTATATCTAAATAAAGAGCAGCAGGCTCTCGTTCTGAGGTTCTGTTCATACCAAGGAATCGAGGGTTCCTATCCACCACCTCACTCATCTCTCCAACCAGTTCAATACTTGTATAACGAACGGCCATATGGACATTTTCTGGCAGCAACACCACCTGCTGCAGAACCTCTGTCAAGGTGGGGTTGTTCTCTCTGGAAAGAACCAACAAGATTGAGTCAGGTCTTTAAAATAACTCCACTGATGTCCTACCCATCTCAACATAGACCATGTTCTGGTCAAGGTGGAATCTGGTGCCATTAACTGAGATGTCAGGTACTCACGGGTCGACACTTTTTGCGATTGCAGCCATGATGAAGAGAACAGCCTCTGTTACCTCCCAGGGTGGGTTCCCCTCTTTTAAAGTCGAATATAACTAAGAACAGAGAGAGGATTTTTATAGAAACATAGTAATAAACATTCAACGTAGAGTCTTAGGCTACGTTCAGGCAAATGTGGCCCAAATCTGATTTTTATGCCCATTGTGACCTGTCTCTGATCTGTTAAAGACAGTTTGAACAGCACAAATCCAATTTTTTTCAAATCCGACCCAGGCCACTTTCATATGTGGTCCTAAATCCGATATTTTGCAATGCGACTTCAGTCTGAACGGTCAGGTCACATTTATCAGATCTTTACGTCATTGAAATGCGACAAATGTCACAATTCTGCGTCCCAGTAGGAGGAGCGGCTGGAAAAACACATTTACTTCCATAAACACAGTTCGTGTCTGTGTGGTCATTATGATGTCAGGACCTCTTTTGCGCATGCGGGTCACTTCAGGGTCGCACTCAGTTCATACTCAAAACTGATAGAAGTTGCATTTAATGTGTGATATGAACAAGCACACAAAAAAATCATATTTCACCAAAAAAACACAGAATTGTGCATTAAGACCTGCTGTCTGAACGCAGCCTTAGTGACAACAGACATTTCCCAGCCTGCAATTCTAGGACTGGTTCAACCAGTTTTTTTGTGTTTGTCAACTATACAACTAGGAGTTTGTTCTACCACAATACTGTTTCAAAATTATAATTTACAGTTGTAAATTTTCTTTCATTGAATTGGAATACACTAAATATTATTTGGATGTGTTGGTTTTGTTGACACTCTGAAATCAGTTTCCTGGTCAAGAGAATTTTCTTTGACTAATAAAAACAATGAATAAGAAATGGTTTGAGATTCAGTTCTCAAAGTCCCTCAGAAAAACAGTAAGAAAGAAGGATAAATGAAACAAACCTGAGCAAAACACTCCATAGAACCAACAAGAAAAATAACGTCTTTAACAAGGTCAGAGACCCTCATCCTGAACTCTCCAAAGTCATCGGTGTCCTCGGGGATCCCCTCCTGTGGTGCACAAAGCAGAACCTGTTTACTGATCTGTCCTCTTTGACAGATGAGCAACAGCAGTGGCGCAGAACCCTTACATGGTCTGGATCCAGCTGACAGTGTCGGGCCAAACAGTGAAGTAGCCTCTGGATGTACGGTCTGAAGATGGAGTGAAGAGCCACATCACTAATCTTATACAGATGTTCTCCAAGACGGTACCAGAAATTAAAGGAGATCTCCACCACCTGGACCAGAACAGACACAAATGATTAAAGGGCTAACAATTCTGTTTTTGTTTATTTTACAAAGAGATTTACCACATCAACCTCAATTTAGAATATCAAGAACACAATGAAGTAACTATAATACATGTGACTCCATTCTCTTCAAATCAGCTTTATATATTCACATGGTAAAAATAGTCACATGCCATATGGAAGAACCATAAAACAGTTATTACACCAAATATTTACATTCATTTACAACATATATTGCTTGTTCCAACTAGAAATACACCAACAATTTAATGACTTGCATGTGCTATGGTGTTAAATGGGTAAAAATATACATTATGAAGTTTCAACGGCACAGACTGTTTGAGTGGACTAAAGTGGCAGAACTAAACACCCATTAGACCCTTAAGAATTATATGTGAAAGTGTTACACTGCGCAACAACAACAGCACTTTACTTTTTGTACCTCATACTGCGGATGCCCTGCACAAATCAGTAGCAGCTCCAGTGTCCTCAGGTCCCCCATGCCCTGACCAGGACTCCTGACTGTGGTCTCTAAAAACGTCTCACAGAGCTCAGTGAAGATCCGGCAGTAGTTCAGCACTCTGAAGACACAAGAACAGCACATGTGGCTGACAGAACATCTGCAGCACCCTGACACATGAGCATCTAGTAGAAAGGCCATTACAGGCATTTCACTGCCATCACAATTAAATCTACAGGGGTTGTCAGGTAGATCTGGACATTGTAAGTACAATTTTATAATTAAATTAAAACCCCTTTTAATACCGCCCAAAAAGAAATAATAGTGGCACTACTGTAGCAATAATTGCTGTGACATTCTGAATGAAAAGAAACGGCGGCAGGACACCAAGTTAATATGGTGCCTCATATAAATCACTGGATTGTTTCAGACAGAGTATTTATCCTCCAGCTGCATCTCATTGCATTTACCCACCAATGTATCTGCATTATATGCTCAAAGCACTTTGGTTTTTTTTCCTTTTTAACATATTGGACGTTGGTAAATGGTAAGTGTGTTGTGATATATAAAGTACAGATTAAAAGAAACATAACTGAATAAAAAAAAAAAACAATGAAAAAACCCCAATATCTCTCATTCTGCCAAAGATCACCTTTAACACCACCAGCTTCAACAGTTCAGAAGGCTTCTTCAAAAACTAGGGCAGGCATCTTAAAACTTTTAAAGGATCGGTGGGGATTTTGATCCATTAGTTGATGGGAATAATTTCAGTGAGCTGGGAAAAAGCCTCTAATGAAACTGAACAGATTTGCTTTTACCATAATATCAAGATAAGACAAAGACAGTTTGAAAACAGCTCTGATTGAGTTTTATGAGTGCCTCACAGCCAACACTTTAATTGCTGTGAGGCAAATTAATTCATAATTCTTGGAAATTTTGCCTGCATTGGTGAAACTGGTTCAAAAGTCTGTTGGTGCATGCCTGACCTAGGACTAACACAGACGACAGTTTCCTCCTTCACACTCACTTGTCAAGGTCTTCTCGCGCCACGGCCATGTGATATGCCGTCTCCAGCGTCAGGACACCCTGAAAAAGCTGCAGAGCCAGTGCCACGTTGGTGTCCACATTCTCTATGGCGTACAGGGCGGAGCAAACACAGTCTGATGCCGCCTCATGGAGGTTGGTGGTGGTTTCATCTCTCTGCTGCAAACACAAACATCACATCCACTGTCTTTGTTTTCTATTTGGCCTCGAGTTCATTAATAAGCATTTCCGCCCGGCACGATGAATGTCAACAGACTAAAATCAAACCACAAATAAACCTGATGAACATGTCAGCCTACAGTAGAAGAATGTCCTCACCAACACTTGGAACAGCACCATCAGTAGCTGGTTAGAGGCCATAAAGTTGCTGTCGAGGACACCAAGGTTAAACCAGCTGCCCAGACAGCGAAAAACTTTAATTAACATCTTCTCATCATTCCCCGTCTTCTCTACACAAGTGGTCTGTAAAATAAAAATATAGATCAGTGAATGGGTAAACAAAGTTTCTGAGCAGCCTGAATGTTGATGATTAAAGAATATACAGTTTAACATAGTAGAGAACTGAAATGTGAACACACCAGCAGTGTGACAACAGTGCTGGAGTAATATGCCAAGTCCTCGATTATCTCTGTCCTGCGATTAGCTCCGATTCTCAGCGAGCGACTGTGGACTTCCTCTGGCAGCACGGTGAGAATCTCTATAAGGAAGGGCATGGAGCTGATGTCGTTGTTGTACCTGGGAGACAGAGCAGGGAGAATAATCATAAACACCAGTTTGTCTATGACCATTTAATACAGATGTAATAGAGATGTGTGCTGCTAACTCTTGCAGCTGCTGTTTTTGTTACTGTCTAGCTAATGTGGTGAAACAGTTAAAGGAGGTTTCATGAAATCTTACTTTTCTATGAGCGTGTGAACACATCCCTTCCACGAGGCCATCTGGAGGGCAAGATCTGCAATGGCTAAAGCCAGCTGCAAAAAAACACAACCACAATGATAAACAAGCAGATTAGAGCTAACCAGGAACAAACAATACAAATTATCTCTCACAACATTTTTTGGTACTACATTATTCCACAACTAGTCACAGCATCACAAGATATATGACATATACAGTAAATAACGCTATAAGTCTGAATTTGATATAGGTCATGCAAACAGTTTGTTATGTTTGGACAGATCAAATCAGGCCTTTTTCTAAATACAGACGTAAGATACTTTGCTCTGATATTATTTTTATTCTACGGCAGTTTGTGACACATGGCTTACTGTCTGTTCACATTCACATTTGTGCATTGGACACAAAACAAATAGCCAATAGATTTTCAAGTTGTGGGTGAGGTGTATGATAAAAAGACAAGCCCACATTTCTGCTCAGATGGAAAAAAACAACTTTTAACCTCCTAAGACCCAGGAGCCCCACAGGTTCTTGAGTTTTGGCTTTTTTCAATTAAATAATTGCTTATATTTGAAACATCATGATGCAACAGTTTTTTCAGATGCATTCTTAAAAATTTTTATGGAATGTCATTTGCGGTGGACAGTTGTTTCTTTTTTTTTTGTATAAAGCTGTAAATTTCTTGTCCTCATACGTGGACAGTGGGTCCTAGGAGGTTAAACCCTTAAAAAAAAGATTTGAATAACAGCAGGCATTTGGTGGTTGGAAGAGGGAGGCTGTGTTGATTAAACAAGTTAAAGGAAAAAAAACATTTTAATGCATAGAAAAAAGTAATTCAAGCAGAAAAGGGGAAAGATGCCATGTTACTACATTCTTCATACACATGGTCAGAGGCAGTTCTGTATTTGCTCTCAGGGTCAAATAAATACTGTTGAGAAACTATTCCTGTATCCCAGATTTGACTGTCTAATATACTTGTGCATACATATTGTGAATGAGGCCCAATGTCATTCGTTCATTTTCTGTAACTACTTAATCTTCTGGAGGGTCGTGGTGAGCCAGAGTCTATCTCTGCTGACATTGGGCAAAGTAGGGGGTACACCCTGGACGCATCGCCAGTACGCTCAGTGTCTTTATGGTAAAACGAAGGCAAAACCAGACTATATGGAGCACTTTTAAACGATGTCTATTTCACTAAAACGAGGAAGTGAAGGTGTCGACATTGAGGCTGTAAAGTCTACAACAAAAATACAAGCTGCAACACTTTGCTCAGTGTAAGAATATAAAGAAACAGGAACTAATGGGGTGCAGTAAAACAAAACAGGCTGTCATGCAACAAAAAAAAAAACTGATGCAACACAGCCTCACTGTCTCTGGTCTGAGGAGAAATTCATGGTACTACTTCAATTTTCTGCTATAACCAATTTTATCATGACTGGTATTGCTAAGATAGATGTGAGCGGTAACAACAAATTTATTATTTCTTTACCAATTTTTCAGAAATCAAACTATGTCAAGATGTACCTTTTCTTCTATTGTTTGAACCACAACTGTGGACTGAGAACATTACAGTATCTGTCCAGTTGCTGGAATTTTAATGACATTTACTTCAAATATTCAGGTTCATAATAGAACTTAACATTTTTTTCCTTACATATGCTTCACTTCCTGCAGGGATGAACACAACATTACTGGGTCATCAGCATTACCTGTGTGACAATGATGGGTGATAAGTCTTTGAGGTTCTGGATGTGTGTCAGCAGTGAGTCCCGCAGTGCATTGTGGGTCTCCGGCGGTAGCTCGTAGAATGATGTCTGGATCTTCATCTTCATGGTCTGAGCGGCAAAGTAGCATGACTCCACATCCTGCTTGAGCTGCAGCAGCTGGTCCGAAATTTCCCACGCATACATCTAAGGGCACACAACAAGACACAACTTCATCCTTAATGTTCATTTTATTTGGGTTTTATTTTATGCATTTCCAACATTGTATTGTTTTATTATTAGTATTGATATTGGCCCAGCAAAATTGTGGTTACTCTTATACAGAAATTACTTTTAACTGACATTTGGCCTCATCTTTGCATGCTGTGTATACAAAGTTGATATGAATGAATTTTTAAAGAGATCCAGTTGGTTACATAGTGTGTTTTCACAGCTGTCACTCACAAAGCAGCACTATACAGAATGCTGTGGCTGAGTCTGATCATCATTAAAGCTCAAATTCAAATCTGGTCCATGTTTCTGCCACGCCCTGTGATAAAACAAACACATCTCTAACACACATAACAGCGTCAGCGAATCTATTAAACTAAAGGACAATCCGAGTGTTAGTTGGTGCCTTTCATTCAAAACATAACACTTTTAAAGTCGCCAATATGTGACCTTACCCTAAGAACTATTAAGCTGATTAAACAAGATTTTCTATAATCATCATTAACACTGTTGTGATCCAGTTAAAATGCCGCTGGACGTAAACACGTGATAGTTTTGATGTGAGGCTTTTTATGGCCCAGTCTATTCGTCAACATAACAAAAGAGGCATGTAATATTAAGACAGTATTTGGTTGACACTACACTACAAAACTTTACTATGGCAGTATTATAAGCCATAATAGCATGCTAATGCAGCTAGCTTCGTGTAATAGACTGAGGCCCCGGCTGAATCCCCCGGAGACTTAAAACAAGCCTCGCGTCTGAAAATACAATCTCGGGGTTTTAAACACAAAACCACCTGTATATAATGATATAATGACCACTATAATTATAGGCAAATCATTAGTTAACTGACAGCAGATCGCTGGCTAATACTTTGTTTTGATCCATTCATTGAGTTAGCTTAGCTGTGATGCTAACCAGTCTGTCTTCTTTTGAGATTGCGCAGTTCGGCTCACCCGTTCCTAATTTCACGGGTAAGAAATTAAACCTGGGTCCACGCAGACCACGTCAGACCACCTCACACCGGTCCCCCGGGCCGGTCCGGTAACCCAGCCTCTCCCCTTTTCTTACCGATCTCTGGAGTTCCCCAAGCCACACCGAGGCTCGCTCCTTCCCGGTGGGGTCCGGGTCATGATACAAAGCCTGGACCGCCTGGTAGACCAGGGCCAGGTTCGGTTTACCCCCCTCCATGACTCGGGTTAGAAGCAGGTGTACGATAAGGCAAACGTTTAACGACACGGCGAGGCTCAGGGTACTAATCGGTCCTACTGTCGACCGCCATCTCGCACAGGCTTTCCGTGTGCAACAACGAGTCTGTTCCGACGGGAAACATTTTCTGTGTGGCATTGGTTCCGCATGGTTGTGACAGTTGTCACATAAAATAATATTTATAAGATATGAAGATGTGATAAGAATCAATGGTTTATCAGACCCTCCGATGTGCATGCCGGTTATTTGTCTGTCCACTCTTAAGTTTCTCTACAATAATTCTAAACTCTTATGGAAACATAATTGAGTACACATTAACCCAAAATATCCAAAAGGTTTTAAATAAACAAACATTAATTGTATCCAGACTTTTCAAAATTGTAACTTTAATTGTGTGATTATACTTAGTCTATTGTCTTTTAATGGAATAAATTGAAGTAATATGACTTGTCCTGTCATCATCAAAACTAAGTGAAGTCTAGTCTTTCATCAATGTAATAAATCCTAAAAACTGACTTAACTCAAGTCACATTCAGGTATACAGTCAGAGACAAAAATTTTGGCAGTGATTTAAATTGTGTTTTCGCAAGCTATCCTGCTACAGGTTTTTTTTTAAATATATAAACTATATATACATATGTTTTTTTCTATGTTTGTCCTATCTGTTTCTGAAGAATAATTATAACCATATAAAAATTTCAAAGAGTTTTATTGGTAAATAAATCACATCCATGCTAAAATCTATACATACACTGATCCATCAGATCAGCAAATAAAAAAGAACTTCATTGAATGTTGAAAGTAGCCGCAGTACCAGCAAACACTGGCTACGTTCAGACTGCAGGCAAATGTGACCCAAATCTGATTTTTTTTTTTTTTTGCCCATATGTGACCTGTATCAGATCTGTTAAAGACAGTTTCATCAGCACCAATCCGATTTTTTCAAATCCGACCCAGGCTATTTTCATATGTGGTCCTAAATCCGATACGGATCTGATATTTTGCAATGCGACTTCAGTCTGAACGGTCATGTCGCATTTATCCGACCTTTACGTCACTGAAATGTGACAAACGTCACAATTCTGCGTCCCAAGAGGAGGAGCGGCGGGAAAAACACATTTACTTCCATAAACACAGTGCGTGACTGGGTGGTCACGTTTTACGTCAGGACCTCTTTTGCGCATGCGGGTCACTTCAGGGTCGCATTCAGTTTATATTCAAAACTGATAGAAGTCGCATTTAATGTGTAATATGAACGAACAGACAAAAAAAATCGTATTTCACCAAAAAATCCGATTTGTGCATTAATACCTGCTGTCTGAACGTAGTCTAAGTCAGTGGTTACCAAAGTGTGGGGCGGTGCCATTGCAAGGGGGGCGCAGTATGGATGAAAAAAAAAAAAAATCAATGCTTGACTGCTAGCATAATGGACAGGTTTTTGACGGGGCTCCCACCTAAACTGGTCTAAGTTTAGTGGTGTGTTGCTGCCACCGTGTGGTTCAGGCCAAGAACTGCTTGAAACAGTCCATGGACAAATGATGAAACCTGCAGTGGTTTCTGTTGCACCCTCATTGCTTGAGTCGATAGCGGGAAATTTGACAACATAGCACAACGCGATTAAAGTTTATTGATTGTCAGGTAGATTAACCTATAATAACCATAGTAAACCTAGGAGACATTGCTGCCAACTATATGTTCTCCCATCATTATCACAATTAAAAAATACATTTTGTTTACCAAATACAAAATTTATCAGTCAAGCAAATGAAAATGTTTCTAATAGTTCTTGCTTCAGAAATGAAAACAGAATTTTACAACTATTAAATTATAATCAAAATGTAGGTAAATCAGTTTGGTCCCTATGACATCTGAGAATGAACTTAAACTGGATGGTGTTTGGCAGAGCTACTTTTAAACTGACGCTTTAGCACCTGCTGTTGTGGAGAACGAATTAACTCATTAAACTTAAAACACGACTTTTCTCTGTGATCCACTGCAAAAACACTGGTTACAAATTATTAACCACTGCTTAAAAAATGTTTCATGCCTATTAAAAACATTTCAACATATAACTCTAAAAATGTCTTACATTAAGTTCCATCTGCAACTGAAGGACACTATTGGAGAATTTATAGTGATATAACTGTAAAACTGAGTAGTTATTATACAGGAGTGATCATTATCAAAGAGAATATCTGAGAAGTACTGTTCATTAAAGAGTCAGTTCATTCGAAACAAACAAACAACAGTTTATTTTTTATTAGTGACTGTACAGGTAAGAGTACAGTATGTTGACCAAAACATGAATTTGTGATATTAAAACATGGGCAGCCATGGCTCAGGCGGTAGAGCGGGTTGTCCAATAACCGAAGGGTTGGCGGTTTTAATCCCACTCTGTCCGAGTCATGAGCTGTTGTGTCCTTGGGTAAGACACTTCACCCACCTTGCCTCCAGTGCTGCTACTCACACTGGTGTATGAATGCATGTGAATGTTTGGTGGTGGTCGGAGGGGCCGTTAGGTCGCTTCCGTCGGTCTGCCCCAGGGCAGCTGTGGCTACAAACGTAGTTTACCACCACCAGAGTGAGACTGTGAGAGTGAATGAATTATGGATGCATTATACGCGCTTTGAGTATGCGTTAATAGAAAAGCGCTATATAAATCTAATCCATTATTATTATGTTTAACAGGAACAAAACATTGATATTTTATCTCCAGCACCTTTGCCCTTGGTATCTTCATAATGTCACAATCATACAGCTATGAACAGTCACACAAAGAGGAAATTAAAAAAATAATATTAAAACATTGATCATGGTTTTCTTTTTTAATCAAGACATAAATGGGCTGAACACAGTTCCTGAAAAACAATTTCAAAATGCTAAAATACCCAATGACAACTCATTCTGACTGATCATGTGACTGTAACAGCAAACCAAATGTAAACAATTTCCAAAAATTAGCCATCCGCATGTGTACAAATAAATTATTCCTCTGACTGAGAAAAAAAATCCTTAAAATCAACTGTAGCTCTAAAACTCATCATGTCGCATCAACGCCTCTCCAAAGTCGGTCACCTGACTCCCAACAAACACTTCGTGTTTATCCAGGATCTCCTTCTTTGTTAGTTTACCATCCTAAAATAGAAAAAAATACAAGTGTTAGAGAGACAGGTACTCAAGACTGACTTGTGTAGTATATTAACAGTACTAGTTCTGGTGCAGACCTAGTTGTGGTCTACCTGGACACTCACCTTGTTGGCGTCTGCCTGCTGCAGGAGGTGTTTTGCCTCAGCCTCAGCATGGTCGTAGTCTGATGGGAGGATCCAGTCCAGAGTCTCTTCTCTGTCCATTTTTCCGTCACCATTTTTGTCCCTAAACTCGACAAACTGCTGCCGCTCTGACTTCACCCATTCAGGCTCTGCTGTACCATCCTCTACAGCGTACATATCCCCTGCAGGACAAGTCAGGTGCCCATTTAGTTATTTATTACTATCAAGTCAACATAAAGCAGTGTTTGTGTAATAGTGCTTATTTGCAGGTTAAAGTGACAGGAAACAGGATATCATAAAAATATGGATCAGGACCCATACTGGGTAATAGAAAGTAACTCCATGTAAAGATGAAGACACTAAATACAGCCAATGACACATAACCAACACTCTAACTCTTGACTGTATTTTTGTGACAAATTAGGCTGGAATCTACATTTGGAATAAACAGAAATAAGATTAGTGTTTTCGCAATCATAGATTCAATACATCTTAATTGTCTACTGATTAGTGAGTTGCATTTACTTTATCAACCCAATGTGAACATGCGCAATGAAAAAAGAAAAATAATTTACACATGACCGCTTCCCGGTATCACCAGTGTGAGTCCTTATGATACAACATAAAAAATAAAAGAAGCCAAAAGTCATTATTTAGAAAGTATAAAATAAATAATATGTATCTAATGCATGAAGTTATTCTAAAGATTTTTTTCTAGTGATGCTTTTGTTGAAGGTGGGAGAAAATATTTAGGGAGATGTGAAAATGACACTTGAATGGCGTATAGATGTAATGTCTAGTTTAATTGTTTGGGTATTTGTGTGTCATGTTGAGGTTTTTGTAAGCAGTGAACCTGTTAAGTAGAAAAAAATCGTCCTATATAGATGATATACTTCAATAAGTTTAATTCTCACAGGTCATTTCATCATCACAGTATTGAACAATGTTACCAGACACGGATTTTCCTCTTATAACTGAGGTTCTCTGTGTATAGTAGTACTGCAGTTCATAGTAGATTTACTCACCAATGTACTCTTTCAGGTCGATGAAGCCATCTCCGTTCTTGTCAATGTCTTCGATTGTTTCCTGTCAGAGCAAACATATAGCTGTTGTTATTCTCCTGTATGAGTCCGTGGGTCACATGACCTCAGTGACACCACACTCACCTGCACCACAATTTCTTTCATGTGAGCAAAATCCTCAGGATGGAGGAAGGCACTGAACTCCTCTTTGCTTGCCATCATATCACCATTTTTGTCAGCAACGCGGAAACGCCGCTCATCCCTGTTCATCATGTGGGTGTAGTTGTACTCAATGTCTGCCTGAGGGTCCTCTGGAGGATCAACCAGTGATCAGTAAAGTCATTAATACAATTATCCACACAGGGAAAAGTCAAACAATCAGACAGGGGGAAAGTCATACAGAGCTAGTCATACTAGCTCTGAAATATAATATAGAAGAAGAAATACATATACACTGATCAGTTGATTATTACCCAGGTAACTGCCGTAGGTCATATTCTTGTACTCCTCCCAGGTGATGTGTCCATCTTTATTCATGTCATAGTCCTTCCACTGATTCTCAACACTGTCATAGATGTGTCTTTTCTGAGCGTTTTTGATCCATATTTTCAGCTCCTCCTCTGAGATAAAACTGTCCTTGTTAGTGTCGATTTTATCCGCAATGATTCTGCATAGACACACAAATACAGACAGGAGGCACTGTTACAAAAAGGTCTGTTAAATCCAAAGCAGTCTGACATTTATCTACACAATGACTTTGAAAATGCAAAAAACAAAATTTTAAAAAAGTAAAGTTTTGTGTAAATCTAACAAACACTTGTTTTTAATAGGTTGTCTCAGTGTCTTTAAATGGGTCTTTGGTGACAACAAATTAATGTGTACTCAGCTCCTAAGAAAACATGTACTTCTTGTTGTTTGTGAATTACACCCAGTGATCACTGTCTATTAAAATCCAGGTAAAAACCTTTACTAATCATCACTAGTCATCTTGTAACAAGTACAAACCAATATCAACAGACCATCAGTATGCTGCTGGCAGAGAGATGGGCACATCTCCAGGACAGGTTCTTGTCACCAGCCGTGACTCTGAGACTCCCACAGACAAAGTGCCGTTTCGTGCCAGTGGTGGTCATACACCATACTCACCATCTTAAATTTACATTTAATTTGCACAGCTGTAATTTTATGACAATTGCATGTAACCTGAAACTGTCTTGATATGTATTTATGTACCTATTATTTAAAAAAAAAAACCACTTACAGAGAGTTCTATTTTTGTCCCTCCTTGGTTATAAATCATCAATTTTAGATTAATTATTGCTGATTATTATTGATTGACCAATTGAATTTTTATGTTCTTTCAGTACATTTTTACTGCAGCCAGGTTGACTGTGACAGTAATGTAAACTGTCATTCACTGTGTGGTGAGAGCTACCACACTGAACCAGTTAAACTAGACTGTTCAGGACCTCTGCAGGTGAAAATACATTTCCGTGTGTACTCTGTTTAGTTTACAGGAATAGAGAGTGAACATTTAAGGAAATAAGTGGGGAAGGAAGAAGATGAAGAATGAGGGATAAAAAGATAAAGCATGAAGCATGCTCCATCCTCATGGACTGACCCCAGTCTCCGTTGGCTTTCTTCAGGTGACAGTTCGTTAAAGGTTTGGGCCTCTTCGTGGCCAAGGAAGGCTTCGTGGTCGTAATCGTAGTTTTGAGAGTCATCATGTTTGAGTTCACTCAGTGGTTGTTCATGATGAACACGATCTTTCTTTTCTGTGGGTTTACTGCTGGCAGAAACGACGCAGAGGACCACAAACATAAGCAGAGGACGCATCATCCTGAAAACAACAATTAAAAAGAGTAAGTGATCTTATGTAGCTTAAAATGATTATTTTTAAAGGCCAATAGTGATCATTTGGAGCATTAAACTAGTCACTAAATTAAATATTTTTTAAATGTTTGCACTTTCATTTTCAATCAAAGTCAGTAATTCCACTAAAGTGAGCCAAGTGAGCCCATGCATGGTTTGTAAAATGTCCTTCAGATCAATCAGTCCATCTCTAATAATGATTACAAACTGACATATGAATCAGGTGATCGGATGAAACAATCAATTAATCAATTGATGAACGAAAACAATATTAATTATCCTGTAAAATGCATCAACGGTAGTAAAAAAAAAAACAATGAACTACCTTCATCTTTATATCTGTTTTTTTTTCTCTCAATTTCTTTTTTCACTTGACATTACAAATTATACTTCATCATTCTACCTCTAATTTATCGTCTGGTCAGGAACATTTTGACTGTTTTCTGATCTAAAACAGAAAATAATTACGAGTCACTAGTGGAGAAAATGACCATCACATTTAACTCAATAAAAGCAGTTCCATGTATCAGTGGAGACAGACTGTGACCAACTTTGGTAAAAACACGTCAAGTTTCCCTCTGACTCCAGCTGAAGGAAGAAGTTTATTGATTAAAAACGATCATAAAACGTCGGGAAACCTTCAGAATCTCTACACTAATACACATACACAGAGCAGGCTCTTACCTGTATGAATAACACACCTGGGTACCTTTACCTGGACTCTCACACGGACTGTTTTCTCTCTTCTCCGCTGAACATTAACTACTCTGTACGGGACTGCATCTTCCGCGAGCCCGTAGCCAATCCGCGTGCGCCTTAGGATCTCCTCCGAATTTGATTGGCCCACTTTGGGCAGCGCGGTCGTCTCTGATTGGCTCTTTGTAGGCGCGAGGTAGATGTGGACTAATCAGAGCACGATCAGAGGTTAAGCGGTGAGAAAAGTCCTACAGACGTCCTGCCACGTCCTCAAACATCCACCGAAGATGATGAAATGAACAGAAATTTAATATCGTTTACACAAGATTGTGTTCGGAAGACAAACGGGAATTTATCCTAAAGGAAACTCACTTAGTTGTACAATAGGGTTGATTTTAAAGAGATGACTATGCTTTAAGAGGAGAATATAACTAAACAAATTTAATCACATTTACACAAGACGATGCTCAGTTTCAGTTGGGGGCATAGCAAGTTTATGTGGATACATTCCACTGAAACAAGACTTTCATTTTTAACACTAAACATCAATGTTACATAAAATCAAACTTTATATGAGTTCAATTACAAACATCTGTTTTTGTTTTATATGTATTTTAATTTCTCCCTGTTATTTGGCATTAGCAGGATCAATTAAGTTAAAAAAAAAAAGCCCAGAAGTACATTTTGGGAAGAAAATCTCTCTTAGTGGTGGAAAAAACACGTTTGCTTTATTGTATAACACCATCATCATAATCACAATCAAAATCCAGGGGTGACACCAGGAATTTGAGGCTCTGTGGAAAAAATATCACTTTGGGCCCCACCACTTCAATGCTGCAAATTATGCAAACCCATGGGTTCAGAGGCTGAGTCGGTTTTGTTATTTTTGGTTTTTTATTTTTGCAAAAAACATAATAAAGCAACATGACTAATGCAAATAAAAGTAACTTCATTAGTGCCTTGTGAAGCAAACATTGTTTTATGGTGATAGGTTAAAAATTTTCATTGAAAAAAATTGACAAATGTTTTGATGTTTTCTAGGGTCAGTAATGGGCCCTTAGCATCATCATCACTTTCCTCCCCCTTACAGTGGCCCTGTCAGAATCAGAATAGTTTTTATTGGTAGGTACAGGAAAGAGCACTTACAGGTCTAAGTTCAGAAAAATGAAGTATAAGGCGTGGGAGACCCAAAATCTCAAGGTTAAACTAATCAATTCACTGAAAGTAATCTAAATAACAAGAACGTCAGTCCAGTGCATTGTGGGATATAATGTAGTACTATCTATCTATCTATCTATCTATCTATCTATCTATCTATCTATCTATCTATCTATCTATCTATCTATCTATCT
>JAPQRQ010000005.1:3518279-3544567 GCA_037367365.1 Apogon talboti | reverse complement strand
TATCTATCTATCTATCTATCTATCTATCTATCTATCTATCTATCTATCTATCTATCTATCTATCTATCTATGTTGTCTACCCACCTTTTATATTACCAATTATGTCATATTTTGCTATATAATGTCAGTATTGACTGTCAACTGAATTTTTCACTTTCTCTTTTTTTTTTTGCCATGAGTCACTTATCGCATGTGAAAAATAGTCAGTGTCTGTTTTACATCAAATGTGCACACTGTTGCTGAAATGGCTGCTAAAATCTAGTAACATGGGCGCCAAAATGAGAAACAAAGGTAACACATGACAGGTAAGTTAACAGGCTAAGCTAAGTCAACTTAATCTCTTGTGACTTGTAAAATAAAATGAGTAGGTGATAAAAGAGATAATTATTTCTGACTGGACTGGACAGAAAAGCAGTTTCAGGCCCAAAGACAGAAAATCATCTTGAAAGAAAAATCTGTTGGTTGGAGGCGTGTTCTGACGTCACTTCCCGTGTCCGAAAGGATCGGAAGACGATCGTCCAGCCCGTTCATCTCCTCCTGATTGAAGGTCATGACCCAGATTCATCAGAGCACAGATACTGAGCTGACAGGCAGGGGAGGCAGCGATCCTCCTGATAGATTAACATACCAATACACATTATAAGTACATGGAAATATCAAATGGATCATAAAACAGACAAAGGTTAGAGAAAGATACAGAACTTAACGTGCACAAAAATCAGTGGATCATTTAAACTTTAAGCTAAAACAAATCTTTTGGGACATGGTTGGGTATTTTGAGTTACTCACGATGGATTTCCACTGAATGAAACCCGAATTTCATAGCTGCAAAAACATATCTGACATCACATTTCAGAATATTTCTTATTTACTGTTAATATTTATGTATAAAATGAATAGACTCACCTGATCAGTGTAGAGTTGATGGTTCTGTTTTGATTCTGGAGATGCTCATTAGACCTGTCGAGATGTAAAAACAGGTTTATATTTTCTTTGAATTTTACTTTTATTCGTTCTTTGATAGCTTCAGTCTGACCTTTGACCTCTGTGGATACAAATGAACACACATTAAAAAAAATTCTGGATCTGTGATTTCCTTCTCATCAATTATTTTTTATTTACTTCAAATGTAACGGGATGAATAAAAGAGACAGTATGATAAATGATGTTTAATAAAATATTTTAATGTACAAACTGACAAACAACATTGTCAGAGGTTTAACAGCACATGGTGACATTTTTAGCATCACAATCTTTTATTACGTTAAGTTAAAGATTTAAAAGAAACCTGAACAACAGCATGAATCAGACATTGGGGATTCTCTAACCATGGCAACCCGTAGATGCCAACAGCGCAGCAGGTGAGGATAATGGGTATTGTAGTATTTAAAGTTGTCATCCAAATTCACTAAAGTCATTAAACTGTTTCAGGGGTGAACTACAGCTGTAAGGAGCTCTGTTTGGGTCCAGGTGTCATGTAGTGATCTGTTTTATCTGACACTGAGGGGAAAAAAAAGAGGAGGAAGAAGAGAAAGCTAGTGTAGAGCAAAAACTACTGATCCAGTTGTAGTCCCAGCTCCACCTACAGTCAGAAAACATTGACTTAATACTAAATGAACAAACCACAATTACAAATCAGTAAATAAAATGTACAACAACAACATTTTGTACAAACATATTCAAAACTGTGATGAATTTGTAGTCAAATTTTATCCAACATTTGTTTTGACTCCTCCAGAAATTACTATTCCAGACAACTCCAGTAAATCTGATGACATCTGAGTAATGAAATACAGGGATAAAGTGTATTAATTTGTGACACACAACCTCTTGTAGTTAGAATTTCCTGTAGAAACTGAAAAACAACAGAAACTGTCTTCAGTGATTATGTTTGTCCAGGTCAAACTGATCACTATAAGTAGATGATTATTAAAACCAAACCTTTAATTTGTCATTTGTCTGTTAACAAATCGACACTTGGCAATTAATTTCCGTCATTTTTCAATGAGATGATCTCAAAGAGCACACATGACCATCTTCAGGTATGAAAAAAACAAAATTTCCACTGAAAGCAAATTATTTAAAGAGTTTAAACATTTGTAAGATTTTTGCTTCATTTCAGTGTTGGATCACAGTGAATGGTTTACACTGTAATATTTCAAATTAAATAAAAATGTTGCTATTAAATATACGTTTATCTTCAGGTCAGTTTATCCATACAATAAAATAAAAAATAAAAATATCAAATAAAATCCTTAGGACACAGACTAAAACGACTCGTCAGCTGATGACGATCATGTCTCAGTCTGAGCGTGCTCTGTTTAGCAGGTGAATCATGTGATGTAAATAAAAGCAGCTGGAGAGGTTTTATTTCTTGCCAATGCCAAATGGGTCACTGGTGGCATCTTTCCCAGCCGTCTCATCTCCGGTCTGAAGGGCGTCGCCAAGGTTTGCTGTCTGACAGGTTGGGAGGAGGCAGCCTCGGCCAATGGACATACTGAAGAAAAAATGAATTAAATACATCAAAAATCCACCTGCTTGGTTTTAATCATGATGTTGCTCTTTTAGTCATGCTTGTTCTTCTTTCTGCTCCTTTTCTGTCATTATGTAGACATTTAACTGACATGCAAAAGCAGGCTTTCTTTTTGTGTGTCTTTCTTCTATTTTATGAAATAAACAAATAAATAAAAAAAACTGAAATGTGTCTTCATATTTAACCTTTCTTTTAGTAGAAAAGATAAAATTTTCAGACTTTAAATGACAAATTTATGAAATAAATATAAAGCACTTCTGTAAAAATCCTTTATAAAAAGCTTGGATGCATCTTGGCACCAAGGGATGTAACATGAGCATCTGATTGGTGGATTTATGGGCAGAGATAAATTAAGGATTTACATAAATGAAATTACAATGGGTAAATTGAAATAGATTAATTTCTGATGGCTCTCTTTACCTCTCCATTCTCACCAGGTCACCAGATCTAATTGCCATTTTCTGTTAAATACATTAAAATTTCTATTCATTAAAATTTCTACAATAAACCTTTTGTTAAAATAGGCATGTTTTTAAGTTTTTGTTTTGTTTTGTTTTGTTTTTTTAATTTTACAGTATTCCTGAGCACCCTACATAATTAGTAAAAGAATCACCTGGAGAGTGATCAAAGCTAATGCGACCTCTACCGGTTTGGTGTCATGAGGTCATAACACTGGTCCATTCCATGATTAATAATTCCTTCTTTAATAACTCTTTATTAATAATAATAATTCATAATTTAATCATAATTAAATGGCTAAAAAAAGAAAAACAAAAGAAAAACAAAGGAAAAAACTGTTCAAACTAAATTAAACCTGAAGTTGTTCAGGTTGTATTTTAGCCACACCCAAAAATGGAAATAATCTGAAAACTTGGTATGGTAAATAGGTGGAAAATTAACACAAATTAAATGCAAAGTAACAGGTCAAACTGAATAATAAATGGAATTAAGTTAAATTTTTTTTGTATAAAAATGTGCAGGGCTATAATAATAGTATTTTATGTTGCCTCACATCATGTCTATGCCAAGCAGCAACCCCTGGGGCTGAAAGATGACACCTTAATGCCAAAAAACACAGTGTCTTGGCCTGTGGAGGCTCAAAAAGTGACTCAGTCTATCTGTCTCAAATGAAAAACGAAGCTGTCTACCCTCAGTTTGTAAAGGAATCACAGCTTTTACATGAAAATGTGTTACATCTATCTATATCTTGACTGATCTGGTCTTGGAGCCATTCTTCTGGTGAAAAAGAAAGTCGAAAACAAACTGTCCCCCCTCATCTAGTCACATTACTTCACACATGAGGTCAAAGGTCAGAGGCTAAAGTCCTGCAGTGATACATACGACAGAGATGGCTTCCTGAAAGAAAAAAAGACCGCTTTCAGTAAATAATGCTACACTAAATTACAGTGAAATTGTGTATTTGTCTTTACAGATACATATGTAAAAAGTCTTACGGTATGTCTTGCGGAAGAAACATCCTGAAAAGAAAAGATAAAAGTCTGTGGTAGTGAAGTAGCAGTAGTAAGAACCTTTAGGGATGATGAATTTACTCACATAAAAGGTGAAACCACTGTGTCAGCTGTAACATTCCTGATGAGAAATACATGTTACAACTAAGTACAGGTAAGTAAGAGTAAACGACAACGACAGCAAACTTCAGTACCTGCAGGTAAAAACATATGTGTTTACATAAAGCAGAACTAGATAGAACGGATTATGGATTTACTCACATTAAAGGTGAAACATCAGTGTTGTTCATGTTGTCTGATGTGATGTTCCTGATGAAAGACAGACCAGTACATGTCAATATCTGTACAGGTACATACAACTCTGAATATAACCATGAGAGAAAAGAGAAAAGGTTCAAGATCAATTTTCTTTTAGAAAGTGATGATGAATTTACTCACATGAACACTGAATCTTCTGTCTCATTTTTTATGTTGTCTGATGTGGTGTTTCTGATGAAAATAAATATTACACATATTAGAGGTTATTATGATGCCAGTTAAATACCTGTATAAGTGCTAGTGTTGCAGTCAAGGCCACATAAACAAACCAAATCCTGGATGAGACCAGAGCAGAGGCACAGACACAGCATCATAGGAAACAAGTTTTTCCAATATTACATAGATAATGGTATGATACGACCAAACCAGTTAACTGTCATGTTATAAGACTAACATAATGATTGTCTTTGAGGCGATTAAACCTCTAAAGAGGGTAGGTGTGTTATTTTCCTTTTCATTTTTTCAGTATGTAAGTCAAAGCACGAGTTAGCAAAACACTGCACAGACAGGTCAGTGTTAGCCCTTCAGTTGTGATCCTCAGCTTGGTCTTGAAATAGACTAAGAGTAGATTAGTAATAGACAATGAACCTAATTCAAAATACAGTTAAATAACTGTACTGTGCACTGTGTGTCATAGCACAAAGAGTTATAGGAACTTAAATCTAATTTGTTACATAATCTGTTAATTACTAAAATTGAGAAAATAGTATTAATAAGAAGTCTGTTAAATCACTTCAACATCGTCTTACATTATTATTGCAGCAGTGACAATGAATGTAATTTATACGTATATGTATATGATGCTTGTACTGAAACTCTCCATCTATAGTAACAGTTGCCATGGAGATGTAAGTGTAAGTGTATGCACGAGTATGGAAATACAAAAGCAGTGTGACATTTTGTTGCACAGGAGGATGAAGAGCCAATATGTCTGTGACCTTTAACTGTTAAAGACCCACTATTAGTTTTGTCACAAATTCCAAGTGATTTTTTTGTCAATACCAAGTGATTTATCACCATTTATTATCATATTATCATCTGCACTTTGCATTTTTCAGTGAAAATCATATATTTTTCTATATCTAATTTACTAATCATGTAGATGTCCATTAAAGCTAAGAGTAAATTCAAAGGTTATTAGATCAAATCAGAAAAAAAATCAGACAAAAGAGACTTTTTCAACAAAATCTATCATTAACTGAACATAAACCCAGTGTGTCCATCCACTGTCATTGATCCAACTCCATGGGTTTTACTGGTGAATCAATGTTGTAGAAGATGACAGTGTTTCCATGTTCACTATTTAGCCTCTGAACATCCAAATGGGTCATATTTGATGACCATGAAAAGATGAGTAATTATTTACATATATTGATAGGATTAGTGGATCAACAGGTATTAAACATTTTAGATCAGTAGATGATTTTGGTCAGTGATGCATGTTTGGGTCTTTAAGGGTTAATTTTCTACAGCATCACGTTAAAGTGAAAACGACTGACCAAAGGTGAATGGGTCATATTGCTAAAAAAAACCCTGAAAATTCCCAGCAAGAAATATATGAAAATAAAACATAAATGAATTGAGTTTTCAATCCAACATGCAGCATGATTATGTGCTGTAAGTCCATCCTCTTGTGTTGGGTTTGTAACTGTGTAGATACACTTGTACTCTTTGTTATAAATCAGGGGTTTATGGGAAATTAGTGATGCAAATATTGTAATACCTTTAAGTAATACATTGATTTAATTCTGTTTATGACCAACTGACCAAAATTCAGTTACTCATATTTTGTGTATTAGTAGAATTGAAGATACTAGTGATGAATTGACTCACATGAGAAGTGAAACTGTGTTGTTATTCATGATGTCTGATGTGATGTTCCTGTCGAAAAATAAATGTTACAAGAGTTACAGGTGAGTATGAGTACAGGTAAATCAAGGTACAAGTCAGTATCTGTACTGGTAGAGTGTGTTTTTTTGTGGGTCCTAAAAGTCAAAAAGATCATGTTTTTAACCTGACTATTGAAGTGGAAACAAACAGAAAAAAGGGTGAATTTACTCACATGAAAGGTGAAACATCTGTATCGTTCCTCGTGTTGTCTGATGTGATGTTTCTGATGTAAAAACAGGTATTACATGTATGAATAAAAAGCAATATCTACTGTACATAAGGGTACTCTAATAACAAATAATAACTCTAATAACAAAATACAATATTACTCTAATAACAAACCATTGTGTGTACATGTGGTTTTCGATGAATCCATATGAAATGCAGTCACAATCACTTTTCTCAGCTACAATACTGAACATGAGGATACTTGGTCATTTTAGTTTTATCTAACTGTCAACAGAGGCGTATTCTATACTGTGGAGCCTTTTGGAAAGTTCTATTCATCCCATTGTTTCGTTGATTCCCTGTAGACTGACAAAGAACCACGTCTGGAGGCCAGGTCTGACAGTATGAACAGGAGAATATGAGTTGAGAAGGTTGGTCATGTAAGATGCAGCAAGACAGTGATTAAAAATGAGGAATATATTTTTAGAACAGACCCTAAAACATAACTGTTAGCACAGCAATGAGAAGAGAAGAGAGAAATAAGCTCACAGTTGTGAGTTCTGGTATGACGCATGGCTCTGTTTTCATGCACATTCCTGACACTGACCCAACAAATAATGAGTTACAGTCATCCCAGAGACACAAGTATGCATAAAGGTTTGGGCATCATTGAATAAAGAAGAAGAAATGATCAAAACTCACATGGGAGGTGGAACATCTGTGTTGTTTCTCGTGTTGCCTGTTGTGATGTTCCTGATCCAAAACAAACATGAAGTTGAATGACACAATAACAACAAACGTCTGTTTCTGATATAGTGATGAATATGAAGCAGCATTTAAAATACAGTTCACAACATTTTTGGGGTATTTTTGTATGATATTCAATAAGGAAAAGTAGATGTTTGCTTCTACAGCATGGACATGTTATGTGTGTATATTTAAATAAACAGATTATCTACTGTGTGAATATTTTGTATTAATTCAACTGACCATGAGGATATGTCTGTGCTGCTGCTGATCTGAGGAAACTCAAGTCTGCATAAGAAAAGAGAAATACATAAAGATTTTTCACTTGCTTGCTTTGAACAAAAACACAGTAAAACAGGATGTAATACAGAAGCAACAGTCTGATCATTTTTGTCAAAACTTTTTCGTCAGCCAAGTCAAGAACAGTGTATCTGTTCCCTCAGTTTCTAGAAACCCACAGTTAGTGACAGGCCTTTCCTTGTTGTTATTTTTACAAAGAAGTATAGATTCTACAATTACGGACAAACACATTTTGCCATTTCAACCATCAGCTTTAACCTTTGACCTCCAAACTCTAATTATTTCATCCTTGAGTCTAACAAGAGGTTTATGACAAATTTTTAAAAATTCCCTCAAGATGTTCCAGAATACCTATGACCTTAACCTTTGACCTTTGGTCACCAAAATATTTTCATTTCCCCCTTTCGCGCCCATGAAAATGTTACTGTGACACTATGTTTAATACATAATGGACACAGACCAACCAACTTACAGAGGACGAACATAAAGACAAAACATATACTACTTTAAATGCTAGGTATAGACTGATACTATTCAACTTCCTGCATCAGCTGTATATTACACACGTAAATTACATAAATATAACTCCAATATATCACAGTTGTGTTTTAGATGTGGCACGGAGCAAGGAACACTCCGTCATTCTACCTGGCAGTGTTTTAAACTGCAGGGGTTTTGGCAGGGGGTATGTGAAACTCTATTGAGTATCCATGGGGTTACATTTCCACTGGACCCTGAAGTTTGTTTACTAGGGAATCTAACTAAGTGCAATCTTGGGACAAAATACGCTAAGAAACTTATAGAAATCCTTTTGACAATTGCCAAGAAATGCATTGCAATAAAGTGGAAATCAGACGCCCCCCCCTTCCATTCAAAATGTGGTTTTGTGAAGTTAATGGATGTGTGCCCCTTGAGAAAATAACTTACTGGATGCAAAAAAGAAGTAAGACGTTTTACAAGATATGGTAACCGTTTTAAAATAATATGGAACCAGCACACCAGGTTGATCAATCTCCTTGTACTGGACTCAGGTTTGGCATGATCTATGAGTAGTGATGCTACCATTTGTCTCTCTCTGTAACTTCAAATAATGAACCTTTTTTTTTTCTTTTTTTCTTCTCTTCTTTATCTATCTATGTACTTTTCTGCTGTCTCTGGTCTCATAATTGTGAGTCGATGATTTGATATTGTCCTGTCCTGTAAGTCTGTAACTGTACCTCTGCTCTTTAAAAAATAGAAAATAAAATATATAAAAATATATATATATATTACTTTATTTAATGAAATGTTATTTTTAAATGATGTCCAAAATGAAAAAATCTACCATGTTACTGGCAAAAAAAACTCTGTTTTTGCTTTAAATTGAGCTCTACATTTATCATATGTTGTTAAAAATAATTGCCAAATTATTTGTTAAAAAAATATCAAAATAAATTTGTTTTTTTTCCTAATTGCACCGAATAAAACAATTTTCTATACTCAATGCCATGTCAAAATAGTGTAAAACATGTGAAGAATGGATCTAATGGCTCTAAATGTTAAAATGAAAGATTTTATACTTTCCATTGGTATCAGAATAACAAAAGGCATTAATGTTTTTATCAATTAAACAGACAAAAAATGTCTTCAGGCTCACCTGGTGGAGTTCTCCTGTTCATCCCAAAGGTGAGACATCACGAAGATCTGATCATGTTGGCTTGAAAAAAAAGTTGACTTTATTAATTTACAAAAACACAATGCAAGGTCTTATGATCTGTTCGTGTTCAGGACGTACATTCAATCTTACCTTGTGTCGTTCAGTGTCAGAGGAAGTCCGCTAACAGGAACCATCAGCATCATCATCATCATCATCACCATCAGCATCTTCACTATCCTCAAAGTGTGTGGCTGAAGCAGATTCACGTTCAGCAGACGAAGCAGCTCTTGTCTTCACTTTTATACTCACTACGTCTAATATGAGGTCACAACTCAAACACAGAGTCCCAGTTTACGTGATGACCTCAAACACACCGTTATGTCCTCCACTGAAGGCCAGCCGTCTGTGTGTGGATGAGTCATGACCAGCTCATTGTCGTCTAAATATTTACTGTGGACTTTATCTGCTCTGCTGTCAGTAGCTCGACGAGACACTGCCCAGTGATACTTTAAGTCCAAATACCATCATGCAAATGTAAGCACAGGTTGGTATTTATGTTTCTGAATAAAACTCCTGTGAACATCTGTGAATAATTAGGGGAGAGTGGGGTAAGATGAACCAGTGGGTGAACTAACCCATAACCTTTACCTGGAATATCACATATGCAATTCTTGTCATGTGACCCTACAGATGGTTTGCACCACCACCAAATCTTACATAATTTAAGAAGATAAATTGGAAAACAAATAACAAAAGTGTTGGTTAGCTGATGTTTTTAATGTATATGATATGTTTGAAGTAAATGTATGTAAATGTATATGTTATTACACACATATATTGGTTTATGTACATTTTTATACAGTAGATTTGTGAATCTCCGAATAGAAAACACCTGAAAAATGAACATCTTCTAATACGCAGAAACCATATACAAGCACATTTTCTCGTATTTTTGCTCATATCTTATATATTCTCTTATTTTGTTTGTTATTATAGATTTGTGGGATTCACCTATACTCTCTCTTTTTTTTCTGCTCATTCTCCACTTAATTTGAATTTTATGAGTGGTCGAGTGCATTTTAAGATAAGAGAAAAACACCACAGCCCAGGAAGTATTTGTTCAATACATGGACACACGTTTGAATTTTTGGAATACAGCACATAATACAATTAAAAAATTTTTTTTGCTTTAGAGGATTTTCTATGCTTGACTATTACATTTGTGGTTAAGAAATATCTTTGTCATCATTTGAAATGGAATCTGACTGACTTTGCATCAAAAATAATAATTAAAGGACATCTTTGGGGAACTTTAGATGACACTTTAACTTATGCTTCATATTGGTTTTTGTTGTGATAGTCTATAGATAAATAAAATAGAGGAGGATTGAAGTAGTTCTTTTGGATTTTCTTATACAAGAAAAAAAAATAAAAAAACAAAACAATGGGACTCCGTCTTCAAATTCTGACCTGTATGCGTTGGTCTGTTTGTTTGTCTATGCCTACACTCTTAAATTAATATATGTTTCCACACCATAGTTTTTCCTCTCCTCTGACGGCTCTCACACAACTTACTGGATCATATTTTTTGAAGTACTTTTATTGGCAAAACTTAGAGAAACAAAGAACCATCTGATCCACACTTCCTCCTCCTCATAAATGTGTTGCCACTGCTGTAACATCAGTTCTGACATGTTCCCTTTGTTTGATTTTAAAGTATTTAACTTTTACTGCACCTAAAGTTATTTTTCTTACTGCCATTTTTTGGTGGAATCTCTGAAATAGCAGACCCAAAGTCAACTGTTTGCAAACAGCACCACACCCGCTCTTTTATGGGGTCAAGTGGGCGTGGTCATATATGCTAATTACACATCTGGGTAAGAGCAGATCTGGACACTAAGAACAGCTGGTGCATCTGAAGTTGATTCCTTTTATTTTTTATCTTAATGAAAAAATAAGAGAAAGGACATGTTGTGGTATCCTATCTGTTTTGGCCACTGGATTTATTTTAAAAATAGGTGTGTGTAGCTCAGTAAAATGCAGAATTGTCTATAAAATCATTTTGGACCATGTTCAGTGACGCACGCCTCAGTTGCTGAAGCAAAACAGTAAAATCAAGCATCTCCCAAATGGAATAAAGTAATACTAAGAAATAAGACCATGTATGGGAACAAAAAGTAGATGGTACATTTATTAAGCAACAAAACTATATTTTGTTCATATTTCTAAGACATGTTTAGGTGATCAGTTGGGATGTTCCATTCACTTCTGCATGTAATGTATCAAACCTTCTTAGTTTGCCTTAAATTGAACATCTGTCCCTTCTCGTAGATTCTAAAGCTTGATATATTTGATGTATAAATAAATATAGTCTGTTTAACATATTTCAACCAATAGAATCTACAATGTGGGCAAGAATGTTATTTTAGATTTTAAAAATCAAACCTAATGATTTTTGCTGTATTTTCCAACATAATATTCAAATGAGTTCTGGTCAAAGGTCATGTTTGGTCATTATATGGAGCTGGATACATATTAAAGGCATTATTTAAGTATTATATGCATGAATGATATTGAAGTGGATAAAATTACATAGGAGCTTTGATGTGATTGTTTGGAAATATTGTCAAATGGGGGTGAGTTCAGCTGCTGCTGTAGAAGCATCTGGAAGTTTAGATAGTTGTAGAATATCAATATATAGCATCATAAGATGGATCCTTCTGGGAATCAAACATTCAACTATTTCTGAGTAAGTCTATGACAGTGGGACAGAAAGGAGACAAAGCCTTTAAGAGAATGTTGGTGCATGAGGCCCAGTGTTCCTCAAAGAAAGATAGGAAAGGACCTGAATATTTCAGCCTGTACAGTGCAGAATTAAAAAATTCAAGAAATCGGGATGTACCTAAACCAAACATCTTAATCTCCATTGAGAACCATCATCCATGATATAATTATCCGCACTTATTAAGTCATGAATAAATGCTTCAAGAAAGCTTTAAGATTTTACAACTGTGGCTCAAAGAGGCTTAATGAATAGTTGTGATTCTGTAAAAGATAAAAAAAAAAAAAAAACACCAGTCAACCACAGAGAATCTCAAGATAATTTATTGTCTCCAACAATAAGCTTTATAAGTTAATACGTACAGTTCACATGTTAATAAAATAAACATAATGAAAACTTGGGTTTAATTGTCTGTTCATGTTAAAAAAAATTAAAATAAAGGAACAAAAAATCATGACTCACATGAAAACCGATTATGTGTTTTACTTCCTGAAAACTGTCTGGGGTGAATCCCAAAACACTCTGTTTGATACAGTTTCAAAATAAGCAGCAAAGAAAGAAGAAAAGACAGAAGGAATGACAGAGTAAAGCTCAACAGAGTCACATGGAAATTCATCAGTGTCACTGAACAGACAAACACCAACACGTCTTCACATCACGGGCAAAGATTAAACCTCTGTGTGTTTTCACAGTCTTTTCTGTTTATCGGAAGTCTTCAGCGGAGAACATGCCCTTGGCCCTGCGCAGGATGGAGTCCTTGGACGCGTCGTACGGATGTTCTTTGGATGGGATCTCCAGTACAGCAGGGATGGACTGCATGTGAGCATCGATGGCATGACGGATCATCTCGGCGATGAACTGGTTGATCAGAATGATGCCGATGTCGTTACGTGCCAAGAAGCTCCTGCAGAAAAGAAGATTCAAGCCTTCAGTCACAGTGAAGAAAGTACCAAAGAACATCACACCACATGCTAATGAAAATAATGACGTTAACATTATCCTTTAGTTCCTACAGAAAACAATGCAATGAAAGTAACTGCAGAGAAAATATAATGATTCAAAACTACAGGTTCAATACCCAGCTCGTGTAAAAAATTTAAATTGAGAAAAGTAGAATAACTGCCCTGTGGTTCAATACCTCAAACAGACCAGTAAGGCTGCGAATTACATCCATGTCACATGTCTGTCCAGAGTCATACTATAGGTGAAAAAACTTTTAAATAACATAGAATTTACAATAAAAATAGGTAGTAGATGTATTTTGTGGATTGGAGGCTGTCACCATATTGATATTTTCTAATGAGAATCCCACTGTCCTAACTTACAAACTGATTTTATAGACATTTACACTTTACAGGACATTAATAAGTCAGAGTGAAGGTGATGAAGCCTGGATAAAGTTGCCATCACTTCATCATTTCACGCTATTATGTAGTCCTATAATTTTTTTGTAGGTGCTGTTTGACTTCTTCTCATAGGTGTTTTGAGAGTCACTGTGACCTTCGTAATTAGTTCATCCCTGAATCCAACTGACTTCTATGCAGCTGTGTGTTAGTGAAGTTACAGAGTGTGACCAAATGAATATCCCCTCCATCCTCTCTACTACAGCCCCCCAAAACCAGACAACACTTTGCAGTAAGTGCTAATTTTGTCTGTTCTAGATTTTTAGGTAAGGTCCAGAGGGCAACCGTCATGGGGTGGATAACATAATAGTCATTATTATAAATTAGAATTAGAATAGAATGTTATTACAGATAGAGTTTAACATAATTTCAATACAAAGAATGCAGCTGATGTGCTGTATAGAGAGTTAATAGCTATTGCTAATTTTCAACTCTTGTCCCTAATTGGGTTTTTACATGAACAACATAATCAACACAATAAAATGTAAATGATCAAGATATTACTACACCATTCAAACATATAAAATACATATTCACAATCATCACAATAAGCCTTAAAATGACTAACATACTAAAACTACTACCGCTATGTCATCATTAGTGCATAAGCACCTGAAAATAAGAATAGTGTGCTTAAAATTAACTGTTTATATTAACAGAGAGAACAGGCCGTCTCCATGGAGACAGGACCAAATTATTCTTTCATTTTATAGCAGGTGATATCCAGTGATAAGGTCCATTAATGTAATCTGCGCTTAACCACTAGATGTCACTAAATATTACACACTAAAGCTTTAGGGGGGGTGATAATTGAAAAATATTCTACATTTCATTTGATTTAATTCACTATTGAAAACCTAATTATGGACGTTGTATTCCTTTTCTGTTTCTGGATGTTCCCAAATCCCCTTAAATGTTACACGCCGAACCTTATCTGAAGGCTGTTGGAGTCTATTTTCAAAAATGCTCAGTTCACTTCTTGAAACACCACTAATGTTTTAATTTAGCCTGTTTTAATCGGATGTGACTGCAGGCCTTTGCTTCAACCGCTGAGTGTCTGAAACTCACTTGAAGGTCTCCTCGATCTCCGTGATGCTCGTGTCCTTCTCCACCACCAGGAAATTGGGCTTTCGGTTCTTGTTGAGTTCCCCGATGCCTCCGAGCAGGAAGCCCGTGCAGGTGTCCTCATCACCGATCACGGCGATCAGCTTCCCACGGGCGGCCATCACTACGAAATCAACGGACACAGATCAAACGTAGGAAGAGAAAATGCAGCTTCACTGATAAATCCTACGGGTCATGTGAGAAGGTCAGCTGACTGCCACTTCCGCTTTGAGACAAGAGGGCGGGACCGAGACAGCGCCCCCCGCTGCTCATATATGACCAATAAAACCATATAATAATAACAAGATGACACGTAAAACATCGTGAATGATTATATTTTGATAAAATATTATGTCAGCTGTGTCTTTAACATTAAATAACAGAATGAAAACAAACGAAACCGATTATTTAACTGTTACCTGTCAGACTGCAGTTATGCTGCTTTCAAGTGCCCGTTGTAAAACTCAATGAACCTCGTCGAGTTCAACACTGGGAACACAAAACAGACACAGCGTAATTTTTTTTTAAAAAAATATTGTATTCAGCAATCGTATGACGAAAAAAATACGTTTCAGAAATAAGAAAACAAATAGTTGCGACGCTTCTAATATTTATTGGCAGTCAGATACAAATATCAATTCAATAATTGAAATAAATAAATGAATAAAGAAAGAACGAAAGAAATGGGTGAATGAGAATCATGTTGTGATAAAATGACACCAAATATATGTTTCAGTGATTTTGTACTGAAAGTTTGAATCTGTACACAACACATTTAACATGAACAAAAACAATTATTAAAGAATTAAAAACCTAAACAAGCAAACAAATAATGAAACAACAGAGCTCTCTCGCAGCTCTATAATAGCATAAACAGTACGCCAATTAAGAGATTTTATGTTCCAGTGACTTATTTGAAAGTTGTGAGGGCTAAAATTTACTGAAACTGTATTTTGTCATAAAATATGACCGTTTAGAAAAGAATAATGGATTTAAACAATCCGTGAAATTACGTTGTACACGCATGTTATGTAGTTAAATTAACTAATGATGTCTATACTTAGAAACTCTGATTTATGACAGAACACAAACGCCTCCAGAGTCACATGAATGACACACGGAAAAGCGGAAATGCAGCCGATGTTCAGCAACTTGTAAAAACCTCACACAACAGAAAATGGTGAGTTCTGACGTGTTTTTTTTTTTTTTTTTTAGTTATGTTTGACTCTTATCATCAGTTTAATAACGTGTATGTAGCGTCATTTGAATATGTCGCAGGCGGTTTGTTGGTTATAGCTTAGAATGGGATAAGCCTGTTAGCTTGTTAGCCTGTTAGCGTCACCTGATCCTGTTTGTTGTGTTTTTTCCAGACGACAGCGGCTCTGACTGCGGGTCTGGAGCGGATCCCAGGCCAGCTCGGGTACCTGGTCATCAGTGAGGACGGGGTTCTGGCTGTAAGTGTCCCCCATCTGCGCTAAAACCTGCAGTACTAATCCAAAACACAACAGACCAAACTCTATGCAAATATCAAGCTGTTTAAGTACATGGGCAAACGTTGGGTCGTGGGACCTGAGACATCTACCGCATCTCATGAGTATATTTATGAGTTATATTTATGACTGTCTCATATTTGGCCACTAAACATCCCATCTAAATGTGACAAAAGATAAATAAATTTGGAAAAACACTGTACTGGTTGATTTTTTTTTTCCTAAATTGAATTTGGTTTGGTGATGTCTGAACTGAAATAAATGAAAAGTTCCAAACCAAACACTAGTAAATCAAAATTGAGCAATAATAAACAATAAGGTCTTGATAAAAATGTTCATATCAATCTATAATTATCATAATAATTGTAATTCCGTCTTTTAAGTTTGACGGATAATTAGTTGTCCCGAGTAAGAGCTGAAGACATTTGGGGTTTTAAACTAATCAGATTCTTTATGGTCAGAACATGAACAATTGACAAGTAGAAAAAGACTAAAGAAATCTACAGGTACAACATTCTGTAAATACTTGCAATCTTTGTTTTTGTTGTAAAACAAGGAAACAACTTATATAATGTTTAAACTGATAATGTAGAAGAATAGACAAAAGAAATATATATTGTAATAATTATCATCACTACCATTTACAAATATCTTAAAATAATAACTAAAATATGCATTTACTATAAACATTTCTGCCAATTAAGAATTAAGCCAACATTTTGCATTCAAAGTGGACAATAGATATCAAATTTTAAAAATTGTTGAAGTTTTGCTTGATGAATGAATTTTGAGATCTAAAATGTGTCTCCAGTCATAGCTTTATTTTATGTATAATTTCATTTTTTAACAAAAACAAATGAGTGACCTTGCATTTGAGGCTTTTTGTTGTTGTTTCTTGACACCACATGTGTTGTATATTCATTACACGCCAGAAGTTGAAACTAATATTATATTAAATCAAGCAAAACTACATTCACATTTCTTTTCATTTAAGATAAGATAAGATTTGCCATTTGAGTTAATCCTTGAGAACGTTGTGACCTTTGACCTCTGAACCCTTATGTTCAGTCAGCAGGTGAGCTGGAGAATGATGAGCACACAGCTGGTGTGATGATGCAGATGGTTCGCACAGCGAGTCGCTTCAGGTTGTCTGGATCAGCGGAGCCGCCCTTCAAACGCATGTCAGGTAACCGACACACAGTCATGTCTCAGGGACCTGATATTGCACCAATAATCCAATCCAGCCCAGAACCACCTCATGTAACCACCCCAATCAGAACACACTTGTCTGATGAGAATGAACTCTCAATCATCGCGTGAATGGAGGTGTAAATCTTTGATAATCTGATCTGTAGGTGGATGTTAGACATTTTAACGCTTTATCTGGGCCCTGTTCCAAGAAGCAGGTGCGTATTCAAAGTGCGGGTACATCCACAATCCACACATTGAGTAGTGTTTAACAGAGGGAGATCACCTTCACTTTTCATCAGTGCAGAGATCAAAAAATGAAGGTTGCTTTTAGAGGGAGATGCTGATTGTACAGTTTTCAGTCTCTGCTCTCGGACAGCGATGTAACCCGAGACATCTGCCGGTTTGTCTCTGGATTCCGAGATGCTGAGGAAAAAACATCAAATGCCTTTACGATTAGTGTGTAAGCAATTACCAAGTCACTGCCAGTGTTTCATCATAAAAATTAGGTGAGCAATAAAGTGTTAGTGTGTATTGTGCTGATTAATTAGAACATTGACATCTGCCCCTTAATACATACATTGCACTTGGTTGATTTACACTTTGTGCTGAATAAAATCTGTGCAGATTTTTTTCTGGTGAGGAGATATTGTTTAATAGGTTAACAATGTGATGTGCACATCCAGACTATCAGAGGGTCAGGGCAATTTACCTGCAGGAAATCTTCAATAAATACACTGTCTGTTTAAATAATATAATAAAAGAATGGCATCTGTACAGATATTAGAGGCCTTTAATGACTGAAATCATGTTGTCAGTTTCATCAGTGTGTATCTTACTGATACTTTTTGATGCATCCTGTATTTAGTTCCTTTTGAATAAAAAAAAATGAATTAAAAACAATTAGACCAAAGTGCATGTGTCTTCACATATTGTGACCTCTGTTAACACAGTGGCTCTGCCGTTTGTTACCTGTTGCCATGGATAATTATCATCTCTTCATTCATTAATAATGACTTTTCACATTCACCAGGCACATGCTGAACTCACAGTTAACAGACTCTGAGTTGACTCAACTGTCCTGAAACCTAAAACTCTGAACTTTCAGGGCTCAGGTTTTAGTCTCTCTCTGGGCTCAGGGTTTGTTAAAGCTGCCTCTTGGAACAGGGCCCTGATCATGTCTCTGTTCACACTCCTGCTTGACCCACATTGAGGTATCATTCCATCACATGATGAGTTTCTGAGAGGGAGAGAAGCAGGGCAGCAGCGAAACCAAACTAGTCTGCAGCTGAAACGTTGTAAATGTAAGGATTTTGACCACATCGACAGTTAAAAACGCTTGTAATAAAGACAAAAAAAGTTAGTTTTTCTCAGATTATGCTTGGGTTCATCTTGGTGATGCTAATACTGAAAGTCTGCACAGCATTTGAGCTAACTGAACAGCTCCCTCTTCTGTTTTAAATGAGAAAAATTAACTCCTCTATCATAGCACTAGTATTTTTCTTTGCCAAGTGGTGACCTTTAGTCCAGACTTGTTTGTGAAGGATGGCTGCAGACAGTGGAGGTGTTGAGATGGAGCCCTGGTTAAACCACACTGCACCAAGCTCAGCCTCATGTAGAACCACAGCTGGACGGTGACATGTTGTCTGTTTTCCCCTCAGTGATCCTCGATGACTTTGTCTACACAGTGACGGTTTCCGGTCAGAAAGTCTTTGTGGTCAAACGTCAGAACAACCAACAGGAACCCATCAATGTTTAGACTCTAACAGGAAGTGATACGCCCTCCCAGGGTGTGAAGCCATGACAGCGATGATGCTCAGCAGACATTTACTGCTGGAAGATCACATTTTGTCAGTTGAATTGTGTGAATTTAATGTATTACGTTTGATAAAAATGTCTTTATTCTGTCTGATAAATAAAAGAACTGAAAACTCAGTTTGTGCATTTAGATCTGCAGTTTAATAGAAGACCTTTATGCCTTAAAATACTGATTTAGTGAGATTTCATTCAAACAAACGCATGCAAAGCATTTTCCTACAAACAAAAAACGAATTTAAAAAGCAATTAAATCAGAAAATCTTGGGAAATGTTTTTTCCTACTATCTGTTGAAACCAAAAGTAATATTTGATTTGACTGTAACTAGACTTAAGTCTTAAAAATCACACTGACACTCATTTAGACAGTTTTTAGTACATTATTGCAAAAATATAATTCTTGTAAAACTGTTCACAATAGTGCAAGTGCTCCAGGTACTAAATGATCATTATTAAGCTCTTGGTATTATTTTGTTTCAACAGATAATAGAAAAATCACAGTAGACATCTGAGAATTGTGGATTAAAACTTGAGAGAAGTGCCATTAATGTAAATGTATTACATTTCTCAGATTTTTCCAATATTAAAAATGTTCCAAAAAATTTAGAAATGTATTCTTGATTACATGAAATATTTCTATGTTTCAATGAAATGTTTCAAATGATAACAGAAGGATCTTAAGATTTGCACAATTTAGGTTTTTGGTAGGTGGTAGTACCAGTTCAATAATGAACCCTTTGTTGTGTGGAGCTGCATCTACCAATTATTTTCATTGTTTGTACAGTTTCAGATAAGTGTGAAAAAAGTGATCAGTGTTTCCTTAATATATGAGCTGACCTAGAGAAAATAAGTCAAATGCAGTCTGGCCAGAAAGAAAAGTTCCCACCTGGATTTAACAAAGAAAATAGTTCAGATCCACTGGATAGTTACAGCAGTGAAGAAGTTCAGCTGCAACAGGTTCTTTAACTGATGCAGTGAGTAGCTTCTCATTTCTTAACCATCAGTTTGATAAAGAGCATAAAAGACTGGACTGTTATAGCTGAAAAAGGTCATGTGGTCTGATGAGTCCAGATTGACCCTGTTCTGCAGTGATGAGAAGAGAGAGCTGAAGTGATTACCCATCATGCCTAGTGCCTACGGTACAAGCCTGTGGGGGCAGTATTATGATCTGGGGTTGGTTCAGTTGTTCAGGTCTAGGTTCAGCAAGCAACACTGTGTCCAAAAAATTAGGTCAGCTGAACTAGAATATACTGACTATACTATCAGTGGATCCCCCCCCCCCCGATGACACAGACATATGATACCAGGATTCATCAGGATCAAACTATTAAAGAGTGGTTCAGGAGCACGAGACACTATTTTCACACATGGATTGGCCACCAGAGTCCAGACCTCAACCGCACTGAGGATCTTTGGGACGTGATGGAAAGGACTTTACACAGTGATCTGGCTCTACCATCATCAATATAAGAAAACAGAAAAAGAGCAAGAGCTGAGACAAGAAAAAACAACTTTCTTCTTCCTCACAGCTCAGTGGAATGAATTAATGCAACTCAGAGCATAAATATAACATTATGAAATTACATGAGTGTGGTGCGGCATAATCAACACTGCACTGCAAAGGCTTCTCCATATTCAAGCATCTTTTCTTTTTGGCCAGACAACATATATTCAGATCTAAAGGGTTGGAAGTGGAGAGGTGTTTAATAATATATTAGTTCAATATAAAACATTGAGTTGTTCTAAAAATATTATTACAACAGAAAACCCATGTAATGCTTAAATCTGAACCTCTTTTTAACTAATTTTAAGACTTTTTTGCTCAGGTGTTTTGCAAAATGTTGAAACCCTTCATTTTACTTAAAGTATTTGTCCCGTAATTATTTTTTGTATAACTGCTTCTAGTTCATAAGAAGGGAGCTGAAGTTGTAACTTATCTCTTAATTATTTCTGTTAATTACAAGTCAACATCACACAGAAAACACTGAACAGCTGAGAAGAAAAAAAAAAAACCTTTATTGCATCATCGTTGTCTCTCTGCTTCTTCTTCACATTAAAAAGGAATGACGAGGCCTTCAGGTTCGGCTCTGTGGAATGAGTTGTCATCACACTTCAGGTAAACCCCGCCCCCCTCAGATATTCAGTCACTTGTCACATGACCAGTTAAAACATGCTGATTAAAAGAAAAAAACAGATCTGACAAACATCTGTAGAGACAACAGGAGGAGAGAAGAAGAGGAGGATGATGGGAAATCAAAGTGAGCTCAGAGTCCATGATGTCACTTTCTACTGACAGACACGTTTATAATTTAAAAAAAAAAACAAAACAAAAAAAAACAAAAACAAAAAACAAAACAAGTCCTGTAAAATGCCTCCTTGATCTTCAGTTTGTACACGGTGACATCAGTCGAGTATATCAGTTGATGCTGCTTCCTTCTTCCTGTCTGGTGGTCTAACGCTTTGCCAGTTCATTGGACAGCCAGTCCAGACCTTCGTAAAGACCATTACCCTGAGTGGCACAGGTGGCCTGGACATGCCACTGGGGACGGAGACAGAGGGACAACTGTTAGACACCTGGACCAGAAAACACACCTGCACTTGGTTCAAGCAGCAGCTACACAAGTTGGACTGTAGCCTAGTTTCAACATATCTTACAACTCTGGACTTGGTTCAGACCTTGTATTAACCTGTTAAACCCTGGGCCATTTGTTTCTAGTTGGAATCATTTTAATACAACATAACGCAATGGATTAGCTGATAGCAGAAACTTCATTTCATATACAACTAAGTTATGATCAGAAGACAACAAAAGTAAGACAAAATCCATAATTATTGCTTCATAGCTTGGATTTTTACAGTTCTTTGGTTCATTCACATTTTACTGGTAGAGAAATAACTTGTACTGTTGGATCTGTTTAGTGCTAGCTTAGCACTGCTAACTTTGTCTCATTGGTCTTCTGTTTTTATGAAATTCTTCATGACATCCACTGGTCTCAGACTGTTAGCCTGTTTCAGACATTTGTCCATTTAAGTGCTGGTTGGTTGTATTGTGTCCTGTTGTCCAATAGTTGGTTTTGTTGAGGTTTTAGCTGACTTTCTTCTGTTCTGTGGATGTAAGAACGTATATATTGCTACAAGTACCGTGTAGCATTACCATGGCAACAGAGACGGCCATAAGAGGCTAAGATGCATCCTGAGTGATGCGATCTCAGGTGGACTGCTGTAAGCATTTCCGTTTCCTTACAGATGGAGTATCATTCTGGAGAACTCAGACCGTACTACACATATGAAGCACCTGTAACATGTCTTTGTGAGCTTTTCAAGTTTTTTTTTTTTTAAATACATATATACAGTGCTTTAATATGAAACAGAATGCCAGGTGAGTTCCTCAGGACCTCAGTGTGTTCACACCCTGCATTAGAGCTGTCCACTTGAAATCCGATCACTCAGGAAAGGAGTCAAATTGATTCAAAGTTAGAACTTGAATCTTGCATCTAACTTTTATCCAATCCAATCCAACTTTATTTGTAAAGCACTTTACAACAACCACAGTGGACCAAAGTGCTATACAGAGTCAATAAAGACATAAACATAAAACAGCTATACAATATAAAATGTAATATAAAATATATAAATATAAAACTTTTAGTCAGTGTAAAGTGCTCCATGAAGTAACTGTGAGCATGGACCTCTTTTTGGGGTAACCTGGAGGATGAGGATACCAGCTGGTTTCTGCTAGTATCATGTTCTATTATACATTACACCTCATGATGACTGTTTTCACAAAAATCCCTCAACCAACCAACACCAACATAAGCGTCATAATGTGCTGCAGGATCAACAAAGCTGATAACTTGACTAAATTTGACACCAATGTCTCTTCAAACAGGAGACGACTTTCCAAGTAACAGCTACTAATTTAC
This sequence comes from Apogon talboti, assembly GCA_037367365.1. Taxonomy (NCBI): domain Eukaryota; kingdom Metazoa; phylum Chordata; class Actinopteri; order Kurtiformes; family Apogonidae; genus Apogon; species Apogon talboti. Next base: position 3,521,801 of record JAPQRQ010000005.1, on the reverse strand, counting down.
AATTCACTAGTGTAGGATATCATTATGTGTTTATTTTGCGTGTGTCCAGTATTTGGATTCTATTCTATTACCTTATGACAAAGGTGATGTTTGACAACTGGATGCCGCTGCTATTATTGGTGTTACTTTGCACCAGCTATAGCCTGAGGTTGTGTGGTTTTTCACTTAATCGTGTTTTGTCCTAGATTGTGTATACTTTTAGCAGTTTGTGGGTGATTAATGTTAGCTATTTTTGGTGTTAGCCTCTCAAATATTCAAAGACAAAAAATACAGAACAAGTGTCAAGTCGTTCCAGTCAAGTACACACTTTCGCTGAATGACCTTAAGATGTGGCGTTATTTTAATCAGTTTGGATTTCACACCAGAGGAGTTCAGATGAACACTGGATCTCTGAGGTGCAACCAAACATTGACACAACTTTAATGTTAAACTAGTTCAATTGCACAATTGACCTGAAGTTATACATTTATTAACATTGTTTTACTTCGCTCATATGATCAGTACAGAAAATATATCAATAAAGAATGAGATCATGTTAGTCTAATTACTTAACATACGGATTACCTAACTGTGATTGATCCACACTTATATGATGTATTAATTATTGGTCTTACGGTTCTGCTACGCAGGCTGTGCAAACCCAGTTTATCAGTCAGTTCGCTGACTCCCATGGCGTTGGGTAAATCCTGTTTGTTGGCAAAAACAAGAAGCACCGCCTCCTTCAGCTCGTCCTCCTGGATCTACAGACACAGATGACCATGTGACTTAGGACTGACTTATATAATTAAAATCAACATTATGACTTTATAAATGATCCTGTTACAGATACCAGCAATCAGACTCAAAATGTTTTTAGGATGTTTGACATGTTTTTAAATCAAACTGACTTTTGGATAGGTCATTTTCTTACTCCAACAATACAGGTAAATATGAACATCAGTGATATACATGTGGTCCTGTGTGAAGTCTGATCCATCAACTACATGAGAAACTTTATTTTTCCATTTTTCAACATCTCTACACATTTAGCCAGGAACTACAGACTCCCCCTTTCACCACAGCTGTATTCACTGGCCATCAACTTCACCCAGACTTAATTTACTAATGAACAACAAATCACTGTCACTTGGCCTGAGCTTGTGATTATTCTTGGTGTTCACATGACACAGAACGGGTGGCTTTGTCAACTGGTGGCTCAATAATGGACAAAGACAAGTAAAAATGGGCGATGACCTGGTACAGAACTGGAGTTTATCTGGGTTCCTGAGGGCATAGGTGTTGTGGTTGCATTGGGAGGGTTGTGTAGTCACGTGTTTTAGAGGTCCTTCCAGGAAAATTGCTGTTATTTGACTAAAGGGTGCACAGTGATTAATTTTTCACTCAAGTTTAGTCAATTACAGCATTTCCCAATGTTTGTGGAAAAAGTCCACTGGGGACCAAATGCATCCATTATATCTAGGAAAAGTCATTTAGTTACTTTTGAAGCTCTCCACATTGATTGATATACAATCATTTGGTTCAAGTGGCGCCCAAATTGACTTGATATGGTACAAAAAAAACTGAATAGAAAATGATCTGTGTTCGTTCTGAGGCCCCACGACAGCTTCAGCAAAGACAATACACAAATAGGGATGGGAATCAAGAACCGGTTTTATTGAGGCCTCTCAGTTATTACATAATCACCTTATTAACCCTTACATGGTCTTCAGGCCCTTTTTGATCTGAAGACCACATACAAAAACAGCTGTATGAAACAGAGATGTCATATTTACTATATCTTTTCCATTTTACTGGTGCTCTTTAAATGAGATCATTTAATGAGTTCATCTAGAGATACTTCCATTGGAACCTGTCATCGACACTTGCTTCTTTGTGTGTGTTTCTGTAATTTCCGTGTATGTTTAAGTTATTTAAGTCCAATCCGTCCTGTGCAATTTTAGTTTCTAAAGCTGAAAGGGCAAACAGAAATGCCACTTTTATGTACATGTTCCAGTGTTTAATATAAACGGCTCCTCTTCACTAACTGTACTTCTGTTAACGGTAAAACCGTCTGGATCCACTTTCCACTCTTTGATCAGGAATCAATGAGAGAATCAATAATGACTCAAACCAATAAGCATAAGGAAGAGGCATTGATAATACCTCCAGAACCAATAAAATCTGATCAATTCTCATTCCCGCACCGAACGGCAAATATCTATATGCAACACACAACAAAACAAAAAGTTCACACTCCAGAAAGAAACCTGTTGCACATGTAAACTGTCTACTGTGATGTTACCTTTAATGCACTAGTGTTAAATACATTCTTTAAATATAATAGTTAAATGTAATATTGATTTTACGTGATATTCATGAGGTTTCAAAGATAAAAACAAAAAGTGTGAATGGGTTTAAAAAGGATCATGTGGGTTTACAGAAACTGATTCAAAAATATCAAAAGCCAGATTATAAACACAGAGTTACAGGTTAATGAAGATAATAGGGATTATTTCAATAATAATGAACTTACCATCTTTGACAACTCCTCTGCTGACTCTGCTACTCTCTCTCTGTCATTACTGTCCACCACAAAGATCAGGCCCTGACAGACAACAAACAATGAACATAGAATAAAAAATAATATGCAGTAAAACATAAACAACTGATGACAGACACAAATGCCTGTAGTTCTACTTAAGAAAATTTGAGTCTATATTTTGTGACAAAACAGATTTTAATGAATATACAACACACTTTTAACTTTTTTTAATTCATTTCATTTTAATATATTGTTTTTAACTAAAAAGTAGTTTAAGTAGTTTGGCCTCTTAATGACAAAAGTTTAATCAAAGATGTTAAATATGACCCAGAAAAAGAAAGGTTAACCTATCTGTCAGACATGTAAGTATTGCTGCGTATAAGTCTGATGAACTCATTACATAAAATGTCATTTGCATAAAATCATCCACAAAACAGTCTTGGTGCTCTCTCTACACCTGCTTACAAAAATTCCCAACCACAATCCAATTATCAAGAAAAAGAATACATTTTAATCAATAAAAATTACCAGTTCAGACACTGAAAGTAGATGAGGAGTTTGCCTATCATTGTGCGACCATTATTAATCACTCAAGATGAAAAAGAACTCACAGATAACCGATAAAATAACTAACATTTTTCTATTGCTAAGATATTAGCCTGAATGCATTATTTCTGGGGATACAATGATATAAGGGAGATAAGGGCGTTGGCTATTATGCTCGGAAGTGGAATTGAGCACCGATCCGACTTTTTCAGTTCCGATGCCAATACCGATGCTGGGGGCTTGAGTATTAGTCGATACCCAATACCGATCCGATATCATTGTTGATTTAAGAAACTACAAGCCTTACCTGGTGTGGTAAGTGGGGCCGGTTTGAGAGGCCGGTTCGAGATAGTTATATATGAGGTGGCAATCAGGAATGGGGGGGGGGGGTTATACAGGGGTGCATTCTATGCCGTACATCCCCCACAATGAGATATCGGAAGAGCGGCGTGGAG
>JAPQRQ010000005.1:3440473-3462332 GCA_037367365.1 Apogon talboti | reverse complement strand
AATGCATTGAGATATCTGCACCAAATTTATACTGTGGATGCATCTTGGCATGGAGCAGAAGCCTATTGAAAATAGCTCCATTCTGGCCGAGGGATGTTAGCGTTTTCTTTTTTTCACTTGACAGCTTTAAAGCTTCCGTGTATGACTAGTGTGATAGTGTGTATCACTAGATATCACTAGTGATATCTAGTGATGAAGTTCCACACTCAGAACTAATAGGTGACAGTAATCCCCCTTAATATTGGATGCTAACTGCTATAAGATGGAAAAAATGAGAGGAACTATTATTATTGTAATGTAGAATAATAGTGACATAAAATTTACATAAAAGTGATTGTACACTTATGGAAACACGGTTATAAAGATTATAGTCCATCTCCTCCTCTTTAAATGACCATATACAGAGGTTTGTATCATCATTCACTTCTACTGTATTTGCTCCTGTCAGTGAACTCACCACTGTGGTTGTCGTAGGTGTAGTCGGTGAGTCGCAGCGTGCAGCCACAGTATTCACACAGAAAACAGCTGCGATGGAAGAACAGGCCCTCAGCACTCCAACGCTCCATCACATAAACCCGTTGTGTACAGAAGAAACAGATGTCGCTGCCACCCGCTAAAAACACAGACTGAACAGACAAAAACAATACAGATAGTTGACAGAAGTTAGATTCATATGGTTTATCTGTCCACTGGTGGCTTTTGGTCCATGACGTCCCTCCAGAGTAGCATCACCGTGTGTCTACAGTGACTGTGCAGTGAATGATGACAAAACATTTCCTCTGTTTTGCTGGTTTGATGATGGTGGTGGAGAGCATTGTGTAAAATATTGGTAAAAAATCTCCCATAAGTGAAGGCAAGAGAGCGTGATTCTCATTGTTTTACTCATCAAGCCATTCAATGAGTTCTCTGAGAGATGGCACATTGTGAATGACAGACAGCATAAACTTTAATTCATTAATTTAACTTCTAATCTTCTAATGTCTGGTATTTTTAATTAAAGTATTGTACTTTTATTGTGTTATTCCTTTATTGTTCTATTTGTAAGTTTTAATTGTGATGTGTTTGTCACCTTCCTAGGGACTACGGATGCAAATTATCATTTTTGTTATAATCCAGCATATTTACATCTGATGTTGTTCAATACAGATGTTCATTAATGTGCATCGTCCCTACCAAATAAACTAATAAAGAAACACAGTAATCAATTAAAAGCTCAACAGATGAAGATGGCTTTTGGAACATGATAGCACTTGTGTTTTATTGTCTTGCTTTGATTGTATTTATGCACAGATCTTTTATTTTGTTTTTAATACTGTGAAGCACATTGGTCAAATTAGGTTGTTGTAATGTGTTATATACAAAAATAAAGATTGATTAATTGACTGAGTAACATCATGGTTTTTTTTTAACTTGTCAGACAGTTGTACTTGGCCATTAAATTTAATTCTGATATTCTTGTGTTATAAAACAGAAATTATGTTGATTTTACTCTTGAACTGAAACCAATAAAAACTCTCTAATCTTTAGTTTGTTTCTCAGTTGAATAAATAGTCTACTAACTCATCTCAGTTCAGGCATCTCCACAGAAAGTCCCTCTGAGGCTTCGGGTGGGTTTCATGAATTGATGGTTTAGAAATAATTCTGACCTTGTCAATGGACATTGTTCATTTTCAAACCACGCTTTCATTTCTCAGTCTGGAGAAAGCGTGAAATCTCAATTCAAGTAGCTATAGCTCTGAGGATGAGGCTGTATTTTTTATGATACTGAGCTTGTTTTTTAACCCTTAAAGCATGTTGGTTTTGACTTTGCTGTGCTTCAGTCCTGAGACTCAGTAACATGCATAAAAAACATATTCTACAGCTCTGTTTGCATGGGGCCGATATAACCTGGTGATGTACAAACTGACTCCCTGCTGTGTGCAACAGTGTGGACTTTGGTGATCCTACTCACCCATTTGAGGTTTTGTATAAAAATACAAAAATACTGGAATGATGTCTTATGTTAAATGTGCAAAGTTCTGAAAATAGATCTTGAACTTGACTCAGTTTGTTTCCATCTGAGTCTTGTCAGTGGCTATTTAACTGATATATCAGAAAAAAACATTAATGGAATATATACCCCTGGACTTTCTGACCTGTCACATGCACTAGCAAACCAGTGCTGCTGAAAGAATATGGAAACCATTCCTTGAATATATTAATGTAAACAGTTCTATTATAATGACAACAGCATTTGCATAAAAAAAAATTGTCTTTGTATTTAGTTCCCATAATGCACCACTCACATTTAGCAGGAACCTATCTATTGTTATTCCCAGCGTGTTGTTGTTGTTGTCTTGTCTTATGTGTGTTTATTCACAGATTAAAATTAAGAAACACTTTAAAAAGAAAAACAGTGCAGATGTGGTAAAGGCAGCTACTGCAAGTACTGAATGTAAAAAGAAAACGTTTACAGTTTCAAACACACTTACATTGCTTCAAGCATGAAAACCTACAATATAAAAACATGAACAGCATATTCACATGAAGTGAGGAGGTCAGTAGGACAGAAAATCAGATGAGAACAGACATTCAATTCTACAGCACTAACTAGAACAGCAAAACAGAAAATGCATCTGTTTTCAAAAGCTACTAAAACTTGATTCTGTTGTGTTATGGGACATTCTAGAGTTGGAAGATATTTGCTGTCCAATCCATAATCCCTGCACAAAACACTAACATGTGCACTTGTGTAAATTACACTTGTCATGAGACATAATCTAAATATATTTGTAAGAAAATGTGTCCAAAATATTATTCAAAATACCAAACAGATCTCAAGTTCCCCCTAAATGGCATTTTCCTGATTACAATCAGGATCATTACAATGATTACATGTCGAACCATTAATAGGTTTAAATACACTTTTTCATGACATTTTGTTGATATGTGTTGCTTGCATTTCTTAAAACAATTAATTTCATCATCAACATATTTTAAATAATAGTAATGGATGAACTGCAATTGTGTCCCACAACATGCCTGCAACCCTGGTACCAAACCTATCATGGTAGAAACATGTTGAGTCACATGACAGAGAAAAAGACATCAAGCCACATGCTAACAGCATGGGTAGACAGAACAGAAGTCTTCTCCTCTATTTTTTACCACATCCGATTTAATGAGCCATTCGCAGTTTCACTGTACCGGCCGTGTGTACTTAGACTTGCATGGCTTAATCTTTTCCAATCTTTTCAGCCTTAATTGAGTGTGTCACTTTAACCGACTCAACCCTGTTTGTCATATTATTAGAATACGATAAATTAATACAACAAATTCAAAGTTTTCTGTATTTATTAATATAATTAAGTCTGTCCTTGACATTAACAATAACATTACATTCCACAGCTACCCTTTATTCCTGAAAAAAGCTAACACTAGTATTGTTTTTCAACCCTGTTACTTGCAACCCTGCTACTAATCAGGTCCAGTTTGTGGTCTAGTTGATATGTTTATGTTCCTGTGGTCATGAGTATTTATTTGTCACATCTATGTTACCATCTACAATTAAAAGTAATGTATTAATCAACCCTATTACTTTGTGCAACCCTGTCATTGTAATTTCAACCCTTTTACAATATCATTTTTATTCAAGTAATCTTAAATAATTTTATAAACTCAAGACAGTTTGACCTATTGTCCTTTTAATAGTTTTAAAGATTTGACGCATAATGGATTAGAGCAAATATTTGACAATAAATACTGAAAAACAAAGTGTGTATGAATCAAATAAAATGATTATTCAATGTGAATGTGACTTTCTTTACTTAATGCTAAAGGATCTGTAGTCAGATGTGTTACGTTTGATGATTGTTAATTGAAATATACCTTTCATTAAAAAAGTGGAGGAACTGAACTCTCAGGCTGTTGTTTCCAGGTGTCTGCTGTGATCATACTCATAAACAGACAAAGTGCTCAGTGAGCACACAGGTCAGTTTGCAGCAGCTCCCGGCGTTTCTGTTTTCACCACACAATCTTCATGTGACTCAAGTTGAAAGCTGGTATTGAGCTACAGCTGCATCACATGGACCAAGCCCTGCAGAAGAAGTTCTGAGTATAGCCTCTGGACCCAACGACCAAAGAGTGATGACACGATGCATTAACACTAGGAAGCACAACAACAGCCCGAGGACACAACAGCGCATCAGTTCTATAGGATACACATAGGATATGTGTCTGTATGTATGTATGTATCAGATGATCCTCTAAAACTATCTAACAATCAGTGTATTTCATGTTCTGTAGTGGTGAGAGGGGGTTGCATAAAGTCTACAAAACACATTCTGTCAGATTTACTGAGCCACAACTGCAGACCAGAGTGACCAGTCCTGCAGCTCATCTGTTACCAAATGTAGACACATAGATACAGGCAGTTAATCTTAATAATTAACAATTCACTCTACAAAGTGCAGTGCAAAGTAGTGGCACAATTATGCAGAGGCAAACCTGATAAACGTCCAGGTATCCCACTAACAAAACAGACACTACTTGGAATTTAGAACCTAATCTGCCAACCAGAATATACAGTATGTATGAGTTTAACATGTTTGTCTGAGGAAATGGCAACACTGACTGAGCCGAGGCAGCAAAGCGGAAGGTTTTCTGCGGTAGAACTGTAGAGGTTAGTGGAGAAATTTTCTTGAAAGTGAGGAAATTCTCTCTTCCATTACACTCTCTCTGTTCTCAGTGATGCTTCACTATGCTGATGATGGTTCTATCACAGCTGAGTGTAAGATGCCCTAACACATTTTTTTTTCTCTGTATTGAGTGACACACTCGGCAGCAAATTGAGTGCTGCAAACTCTACTAAATCATACTGTGGAATTCACATAGAAACTCATTCAAATACACATGCAGTGAGGCTCAGCTGCATAAATAACTGTCCATGCTTCTCAGATCCTAGCTTTACATTGTACATCTTTAACAAAATACAGCAAATCATTAGTATACCTTGCTTTGCACCCAGGCTGTACTTTTACCTGCTGAGATTTGAGCCTCTCCTTGAAACGAAAACTCATCTGCTCCTGCTGCTGTGTTCGTTTTTTCTGCAAGAGACACAGTGAGCATTTAAAACAACAGACACAATGTACAGATGCAGTGATAAAATGTTATAGTGACTGGCTGCAAAACGTTTGTACCAGTCTCCATGGTGGCAGTGGAGCTGGAGCACCAGTGGCTGGTGATGTTGACATGCTGGGTAGAGGCTCCCCCTGTTGGATGACAAGAAGCCTTACAGATCATTCTACTTGGAGCTGTTAATAATGCCTCCCGAATAAAAGCAGTGAAACTCTGTCAAATTTGAGTTACTAATAAAGAAAAATTAAGTCAAAAATGCTGGTTTGCTGTAGTTTCCAAGATGCAGTCTTGGGTCAAAATGTGAAATTCTGAGAATTAATGAGAGAATGGGTTTTACTCAAAACCAGCAATGAAGTTTTTAATCTTGCACTGAAGTTGTTTTTATTGATCTTATTTAAGTATTAGGTTTTATTGTTGTTTATTTATTGTTAGAGTATTATTTAGGGGTTGTACACTGCCGGTCCTGGGTACGAATTTCGTTTTTCATGTGATCATGCAAAAATGACAATAAACTGAACCTGAACCTGAACCTGAAAAGGAATGTTTGTCTCAGAGCTACCAGATCTACTTCAAAACACTGTCTGCACATTACAATACATTCACTTTTCAGGTTCTTTCTAGTGGAAAATTTATACATCTATTGTAGAAATGTACATAAACCAGTATGTGTGATATCACTTTATCACATTCATTGAAAACATAATCACCAGCACTTTTGTTTTCCAGTTCATCTCATTAAAGCATATAAGATTCCGGACATTTAATCTCTGAGGCAGATAACTTCTAGAAAAATTTTTTAAAACAGTGTAATTATTATCATCGTCACTAGTATTACAGTTAATATGTTGTCATCATTACTTCCTTCACTCAAACAGGCTCAGACCAATCTAGAAACTTGTCACCACATTTGTATACATAAGATGACCTCTGACCTGTTGACGTGAGGCTGCAGCAGTTAAACTCCTGCAGGATAAAGACTCGTCTAGCTTTGCCTGCAGCTGGTTGGCCATCAGACGAACCCTGGACCCACTAGCCTCACCCACAAAACCCTGGTCCAGCAGCTGCGCATCATCACCGCCATTCAGGTCACATGACTGAAGAGAGACAGATATTAATTACATGGCATTTCAACATAATCCATGACAAATCAACACTGCTGGAAATCCACAGCCTTTAACTTAATTAAAAATGGAACATCCAAAGTAATAAATACTTAATTAAAACAACCAATAAATAAGGAAATTAACCAGACAGCTTGTCTCTAATGTAAATACCTCACCTCCTGTTCATCTCTGCTTGGTTGACTCGTCCTCCTTCTTTTACCCAGAACGTCTTTTTGTTTCTAGAGAGAGATATTAAGGAAGTACATATTTATTCACTACTTCGTAATAAAAACGCCAGCAGGATAATAACAAAGATAAAAAAAAAAAAAAAAAATCAGTGTTACAGTATGTTTTGGAGACTGATGCCATCAAGCTCCATTGCAATTGTGGTGGAGAAGTTGCACTAACAAAAGCATCAAAACATTCTGACTGGTGTGAAGTTTGTTGTTAGTTAATAACAAAACAATAACCTGCCTGTTAACAGAACTTATCTACATGAAGTAATGATAGGGTACACACGTAAAGAGGTGAAACTCCAGTTCTTTTAGATGACAGCTTTGAGTTCAAAATGACAGATCTTGCCACTGAACAAAAGCAAAGTTTCAAAAACAATTATGGAAAAAACCTGAACACATGATGCCTTTTGAGAACCACTTTCAATCCAAAAAGTGGTGTGATAAATAGTGAAGCAGTGTGGAGTGATGCATTAACTTTCAGTTCTTGGCAATCTAAGTTATTGTGAGCTGTCGTACTAATTAGACCCCCTACTGTTAATGGGTGTGTTTATACATTACTCATTAAGTTGACCTTACTCTCATCAAATACAGCTGTATTTGTCATGATGTATCTGAGATTAAATGATGGTGTTTTACACAACGGTGTTAGTTCACTGTTCTTTTGGAGTTTTCAGCAATTTAGCTTTAGCTCAACAAATATCATCTAAAAAACTAGTACCGAGTACCTAACCTTAGTAAGTAGGTCTAGCTACATCTGCATCTGAACATTCTTCTTCTGTCACAGCTGAAAATGTCAGAGCTGGATTGTGTACCTTTGGGTTTCTTTTTCTGGATGGGCTATGTCCCAGTCTGCTGAGGAGGGAGGCTGGAGCAAGGAGCGCCCCTCTGACTTCTGCAACCTGAGACAGAGACCCTGAACAGACACATAAATAAACATCAGCCTGAGTTGCACCTACTACAGTCAGATGTGAATGTTTGGCCTCTTCCCAGTGGTTACGTAAGAGTTTGTCTGAACAACATAAGGAACTAATGGAAAAAATAACAATTATTTGTGGACAATCAGGCTTTTTGCTGTCACTGATGCAGCCCAAAAGCCATTTTGACATTATCCATCTGTAAAAATCAGAATAAAAGTATACATTTTTAACATTTCATCAACCACAGTGTGTGTCACAAGGCCTGACTTTTGTATTTTTTTTTCTAATTCACAACAACATAAATTTACATTTGTTTATAGCCTAAGTGAATCTGTGGTGTTTTGTGTAATAGAAAATACCAAGTAATCATAAATGGATGATTTTTTTTGTCACCTCCAAACAGATGTTTTTTTTTCTTTCAGACCATAATTGGCTCTACTGACCTATGGTGATTTCCGAGCACTTGCAGACTCTCACCTGTAGGAGGCAGTGTACCACTGAGCAGGTGGTAAAACTGACTGAGGTACATCACCATGGACAGAGAGTCTGGCTCTCCCACAGACCCCATCTCCTCCACTGTCATCACAGGAGAAATCCCAAACTCACGCTCGGCCACGTCGAACGCCAGCTGCGTGTTTTCCTCCACTGCTGCCTTATCCAGAGCCTCAAAGTCTCTGAGGACACAAACAGCAGAAGAAAAGGAGACACGTGACAGGGAAAATGCACCTTTAAACTATGTTAACTGGAGGACAGAAACACAGTTGAGCTGTTTACATGAGATCAGGCCGGTAGCTGTGAATAAGGGCACAGAGTGCAAGGCCATTCTTCCAGGACGCAGTGAGGTCGCTCACAGAGACGTCTCCATAACCCTGAGTCTGCTCCTGACACCAGTTCAGCAGTTTGTTGGAGTGACAGAAGGAGTCTGTCAGAGAGAGGGAAAGACATGAGACTCTGACCAATCAGAGGACAGACAATGGCTGCTTTGGGACAAACAACAGATGATTTAGATTCAAAGACTGTTTTAATTGTCGATTAACTAAATACAAAAGAAAATAGAATAGAGATGCCGTTTCTCTCTCACCTTAGTAATAAATGCAATGCAATAAAAAGCAGATCAAATGGAATGAAGTCGTATAACAGATAATAAATTATCTTCTGCTTCACAGACACATGGAGGTAAATATGTTAAGCAAAGTCTAAAAAGGGTTTAAAGTATTGTGAAAAATTAAATGGAATACTTATGGTTGAACCACTCTTTTGTTGCTCATTTTTTTTAGTACTATTTTTTTGGTTTTGGTAGAGGACGCATACAAACAGTGACATCACAACTAGTTGATTTAAATTAGCTTTATTATTTGACCACAAAATGTATTTAAAATGGCCATACCTGCTAATATATATAAAGTCTGATGAAAAGTAGCCACAACTGTGACAAGAAATCAAACCTAACACATTTCAGTAAAGGATAATGCTAATGGAAAATATAGCCATTGATTTGTATTTTTAGCCCTACAGAGGTGTGGATTTATGCTTCAGTGGTGATAAGAGTTTGATGTTGTTGCTGTTGTTTTCTTTTAGTTATTACTGTTACATACAGTATATATACTCACAAATTTTATTCCATAAGATTTGGCTGATGTTGCCTCCTGACAGTTTCCCCAATAGTTTATTTATTTTAAGGGGTTAATTTTACATGAAATCACAGTGATAAAATCCTTGTTTCTCTGTGACTGAGACACAGTAAACAAGACAAAGTAAAAAACATGGTTGATTCTTAGATGGAACAGAGATCTTGAGACACATCACGAATTCTAGAATACTAATGAGCAGTAACCTTTTATAGACACATTGACTGAAATGTAAGTAATCAATTAAACTCACCCTGTCTGGTGAATCTGGGTGAAGGCAAGCGGATAATGTCTCCACAGTCTGTATTCAGCCCCGTCTCCGCTCCAATGTTGACCAGGTGTCGGACCTGCAGAGACAGTTCAGCTAACATTACATTGTTCTGCATGCCTTTCAGTGTGTGCAGTGTTGCTTACAGTGTGTACAGGACAGTGTACCTGTGCAGGTGTGATGGGCAGGGTGTTGATGTTGGGGTACCGTGTGGTCGGATCTACCGTGTACAGAGTGATGTTCCTCTGCATGTTCTCTGGTGTCGTCTGAGGGAGCAGTCGGTACAGACTCTCTCTAAAAGAAACACTCATATCTGATTATCTATGGCGGTGATATGAAGGCAAATTTATTTCTTTATTATCTAAGCAAAAAAAATTTACTTCAATCAAAAAAAATATTTTCAATCAGAAAAACCTTTTCAATCAAAGAAAAAGTGTTTGAATGCAGAAAAATATTTGAGACCCAAAAAATTGCATTTGAACACTTTTTTCTTTGATTGAAAATGGGTTTTTTTTGATTGAAGTAAAGTTTTTTTTGATTGAAAATATTTTTTTGGGATTGAAGTGATGTTTTTTGGGCTTGAATAATAAAGAAACAAATGTCCTATCCATAATATGGCCCAAATTAAAAAAAGATGATTTAAATTTAAAAAAAATATTTTCAATCAAATTATGAATCACTTCAATCAAAAAAAAACCTTTTCAATCAAAGAAAAAAGTGTTCAAATGCATTTTTTTGGGTCTCAAATATTTTTTTGCATTCAAACACTTTTTTTCTTTGATTGAAAAGTTTTTTTTTTATTGAAGTCAAGTTTTTTTGATTGAAAATATTTTTTTTGATTGAAGTAACTTTTGTTTTTGCTTAGATAATAAAGAAACAAATTTGCCTTCATATGGTGTGAGTGCTTCAGGTTCAGGTTTATTTATTTACCTCTCAGCCAGGACTTCCATAGGAGCGCCTCCCTGTGCCCAGCTGCGAATCATCCAGGCTGAGTCCAGAGCTGCCAGGAAACCTCGAGCTATACCAGTACCCATGGGCCAGAAAGGCTGAGGAGACACAGAGGGGGACATCAGGTTCACCCATCTGTCTGAGCCATATCCATAGGTCAGAACCATATAAAGATCTGAATTAACCCCTTGCAGACTATTGTCTGAAATTCACTTTAATTTTCCTGTTTTTGTAATGAGGTGCTGCTCAATGCTCCTGTCAATCTATATATGTTTCCTGGTTATCTATGATCTTGGTCTGTATGACCCAAGTTATACAAAGTCCTGTCTCACCTCCAGTAGACTGTCTCCCACCAGAGTGACCAGCAGCTGGTGTCCATGGCGTTGCTGAACCATGGCGGCATGTTCGGACGCGTACATGCAGGTGAAGTCAAACATGGCAACGTCAGGTTGGCCGTAGTGGTTCATGGCGAAGTCTAGAGATGGCAGCTGGTGATTGGTGGAGAAGTCAGCAGCTTCACAGGCATATGCCTGCAAGGCATTCTGGTCCACATTGTCCCGAGAGAGAAGCTGCTCTGTGTCTGCAAAGTCCTAACAGAGGAGGAAATAATTGTTGAAGAAAAAAGAGACAGCAAACTGTAATGCACATCTGGCATCTGTCCCCATTTTTTATTCCACTTCTTTTTTATACAGGGTTGATCGGAAATCATTGTCAGGAAACACTGCACAATTCATAAACACTATCACTATCAGTATCCAAAGATATTAGACCATACACAATATAATGTTTAGTGTGAATTCATCATGTCACATAAGCAGGGGAGTGGCAGGTACAATACATATTATAAAGCATGAGAACAGTTCGTTTCAAATGTCTCAGTGGTGTTTTTGGCACAATTTCAAATAAAATTCTAAACTTCACAAGTGAATGAAATGTCCTGCTATCATGAAAAGTGAACATCATGATCACATTTCACCTGTACTATTAAATTACATTTCAATTCAATGAAGTTCTGTGTTACATAAGTGTTGATCTCAGTTCTGATTTTTCATACTTCCTCTGTTGTATCATGTGTACCCAGGTGTGTATTCACCTGCAGAATGACTCCTTTCTCCAGAAGACTCTGCTTCTTTGCCGTCATCACAAAGTAATGTGTGTCATCTTTGTAGTAAACAATGTTCTCCAAGTCAATCCCTGCACATTCAGACTTATATATTAACAAGTATTCCATATAAACTAATAAATAATAAATCTGATGAACTGGAGTGAAACAGTGGTTCAAACCGGTTTCCTGACGCAGCTCCTGGAAGAATCTTTGGTTGAAGATGAAGGCCACACCGCTGATCTCCTCCACTTTGGCCTCAGCCGAGGTGTTTCTGTTCTTAAAGTTGGCTGTGATGGCGATCGCCAGTTTCCCTCTAAATTCTTTACGTCTGAAACCTGATTCGACATGCAGATTTGTTTCGATATTTAAAGCACATTCATTCCTATCAAAGCCCACAATGAAACCACACGTGCAAAAAGACAGATTGAATCTTAACAACAGTCACAACAGAAAGTAACAGGACAAAATTTGGAAATGAGTCTGTAAAATCAGTTCCACATAAAACGTGAAACAGAAGAGTAAATAGTGGGTCCACTGTGAAAGTCTTGACTGGACTGCAACAGCAAAGATGAATTTAATCTGAAATCAGTTCAGAAATGAACAAAACTAGGTTTAAACTGGGAACATCTGTGAACTTTCAGCTGCTCTGTGTAATAAAATGTTAGACTAGTTCGCTCAAGAGGATCTGTGGCTTCTCTTTCTTTGACAAAAATAGACAAAATAAAAAAGTAAAGTTGCCAATAAGCCTCAATAAGGCAACAATAAAGTTAAACCTCCACAAGTGTAGCTCAAAGTTGAAATTGTTACTGCTGTTACTAAAGTTAAAAGGTAATTTTAAGCTACTTTTATAGTTTGGTGCAACATAATTTGAAGTTAAATCATCATATTGTTTTAATAATAAATCCTATTTAATGTAACCAAACCTTAGGGAAAACTTAAAAATAATATATAAATAATGTAGTATTACAGGCCATGCTGTATCAAATTTTATTGTATGTTAACTGAGCAACTGTGACACTTAAGGTGTTTTTTTTCAGCTGTTGTTTTTATATGAATGATTATTTGCAAAGATATTATATTATGCAAATTCTGCAAATATATATATTTGCAAAGACACATGAATAGCCAAAACTTAATTCATAAAGCATTGTGGAGAATCCTCTCCACCCCCCCTGGACCTTTGTCAGACTAAACAGTACACTCAGCCATGCACAAATTTAACTCCTTAAGAGCTAAAGACAGATTCACGTGTGTTGTTGGACCTGGAAGTGTGTTCCTTCGTCCATCTGCACCAATGATGACATCAAACTCCAGCTGACTGACAGGATGAGACTTTGGATGCAGCTCCATCTTCCAGCCCACCTCTGTACAAGTAGACACATGCACAAATTCATTATTGATTAAAACACTGCCATCAACAGCTTCGTATACACCCGTGTGATGGAGCCCTAACCCTAGATGAAAGGTCCAAATATCTGTATTAGACTTTATTTGACAGGTAACATCATCTAGTTCCATGTGTGTTGGACAGATAACTGCTCAAACATGGCCCCAGTCTAACCCCAACCCTTAAACGTGTTACTGGGACCAAGTGAAAGAAGTCAAAGTAAACCTCACTGTCTCTGCTCTGATCTTCAGGTGGTTCCAGCAGTTGCTTAAACTCCACATTGACATGGACCTCCACCCCCAGCAGCAGGGCCACCTTCAGCAGGACCAGCTGCAGCTGACGGATACCTGCAGACAGAGGACAGGAGGGAGTCACGGCAGACCCACCCACTCGGATCACACAGCTGTGATACACATCAGACTCACTGATGTGGTCGATGGAACCTGCGCAGAACTTTCCGTAGAACTTTTTGGCTCCAAGGCCGCGGAGGTCATGGATGGTGAAAGGCCACAGGTGGAGCACGTTGTTCCTGGAGAATGAGTCTCTCTTCTCCAGCAGCACCACACGGGCTCCCATGAAGGCCAGTTCCACCGCCATCCTCAGACCACAGGGCCCCGCCCCGATGATGACACACTGTCACCAAAGAGAGACCACACACTGTGAATATCAGCCTGTAAAAATACATCAAACCACATTTAATTACATTGTATATTACAATGTCCACTCACTGTGCTCCATCTCACTCTGTTACAGTTTTAACTCTTTAAAACCTGACGTGTCATTGCTGACACACCCTACGCATATGCAGTTTGGATGGCTGTAACTCTTTCACTGTTTGTGCAGTTGGAAAAATTCCATCGGTTTCTGAAACGTGTGCTTTATAGACTTTATTGGGTCATTATCATAATTTCACTCATGCCTGTAGTAGAACCTGGAGAAGAAGCTGTTTTAGAAGTATTATAACATGAGGTAAATTGTAAATGACTGCTAGATTTTGAAAGTTCTAAGTGCTCTGGAAAAATGGGCAAAAAACTCACCACATATTGTCTACCCTTTTAATACTCAAAATAAGAAAAACATCCAGACAAACCATTTTAGGCTTACAGTTTAAAGGGTTAATATATATATGATGATATCTCCATAAATAGAACTACAAATTTCATGTTTTTTAATTTTAAGTTTCCCAATGGACTGGGTTCTCTGACCGCAGGGTAGACCACCCCAGACTAAAGCCCCTTCAGGTCCTCATGTGTTGATGTGTCTTGTAACTCTGTCTTGGTGATGATCCTGAACTACTCCAGTGTAACACATCAATTATGAAGTGGGCGGAGTTAGACACAACATGTTAAATAGGTACTTTAATCAGCATACAGTGGTGTTGATGCAGGCCCGGCCCCTCTGGTACTCGTCCTGTGCTGCCCTCCGGTCCAGTTTTGCCCACAGGGCGTTGGCCTTCCAGTAGTTGAGGCGGTGTTTGATTGGTCGGTACAGGGGCCGGGAGGTGGAGCTCGGGTCCAGCTGCAGATGTTCACACAGCTGGCTGAAGGAGCGCAGCGTAGCCCTGCATGTGGACGCCGACACAAACTCATCAAACAGCTCCTGAGCTCGGCCTTCTGGGTACAACTCGTCTCCCATGGCAACCACTGAGGCTGGCCACAGGGCACCCAGGGAAGGGCGTCACCTGCCGAGGATGGCTCCCACTGACCCCAGGGCGCCCTTCGACCTCAGAGAGGCTGAAAGCAGACACATGTTTTTTATTTCTCATCATATCTTCTTGCTTTTCTCCATTTTCTGTGGCTATAATGTTAATTAAAATTTCAGACTCTTGTTACTGTTTCAACAAACACAACTGACACGATCTTTAAATGCAGAATAGTAAGTTCTGTTCCTCAGGGTCTCTAAATCATAATATTAAAAGATTAATTAGTAGTAGATAACATCATGAAGCACTGCAAGATCATGGGAGTTGTTTTTGCTACCACTGCAAATGAACATCTATGTGGTGTGACAGACAATTTAATGTTTAATGTACATTCACACCATGTGATTCCATGGTAATAAAAACAGCCGTGAGTAATTCATGATAAGGTTAAAATGACAAAAGATCAAAATAAACAGGGAATTATATTAAATACAATTTTTCTCAATTTGATCACCTCTAGAAACAGTTGATTAAATGTAAGAAGATAAATTCTGATATATTATTCTTTAGTTCTGTGGCTCAGACCTAGTTAACATTATTGTGGAGAAGTTACATTTTATAACTTAACATGACGTAAACATAACTTTATTCATCACAGATTTTACATATGGATAGAGAAATATGATCCGTGTAAAACTAAATCAATGTTCTTACAGCAGTAATCCACAAATAAGTCAGTAATTTAACCCAAATGGTCAGTTCAGTGATTTTGTTAAATTTACACACATTCTGGATCCATTTGGCTTGAATTCTCAATTGCTTTTGATATTGTCCTCTCAGGTGTTCACTCACTCTTTAAAATTTTCATGGCCCTAAATTTGTTGATCAATGCTGAAATCAGTGTTTTTCATTGAACATTAAGGATAAAAGGAAGTAATTATGCAACCTTCTTCACAAGCAGTCTTCAATTTTGCGTGAAATAAATAAATTACTAAATAAAAAAATCTACCTTATATTTCTTTGACTAATGTAATTCAGACTCATCTGATTCTGAGTTCACCACCTTGTTTGTGATTTTTTTATGGTGCAGATCACAATTTAAATCCAGTTTAAGTTGAGGCAGAAACCAGTTGGACTAGGTCCAGATGTCCTGGTGCGAAAAGCTCCAGGCAGACAGATTAAGAATAGAGAAGGCGGCTAAGGTTAACAATTAATCAAAAAGGTTATTAAATTAACATTATGGTCAGATACAAAATCCAAACTGCAGGAGCAATTTTTTTTTGTTGATAAAGGTAAATGTGACATCCCATTATAAATAGTGTATATCTACAAATCTTATTCTGCAGACTTATGGGACTCCAGAAAATATCACACATTATTTTTCAGCAAAAACAGATTCCCATAAAAGTTTCACATTTTTTAAACTCTAGGCACAATGTGAAATAATCCAGGATTAATAAACAAGAAATTTGAATGCACATGCTAAATATAAGCATGAATCTATCAGAGGGCATCTTCGTTAGTTCAAAGTAGAAACACAGAGGTTTAGTTTAAATGGTGACGGGTGAAGTAATAATTCATTGTAATTCTATTTTAGGTTTATCTTCTGTCAATGTTTGGTGTTACCAACTAAATACCTTACATTGAGGCTTTCAGCAAGGTCAGAGGTGCAGTATAATGGGTTAGTTGATGTCACTTATAATTAGAATTCAGTTATAATGAGCAGTAGCAGTGTTTTAATGAGTTTGATCAAACATAAAGTCCACATCTTACTGCACGGATGATTTATGAGACAAATAAACATCTTTTGTAAAAACTATGCATGCACCATCATATTTTATTGTAATGTGAATTTAACTTTTTCATTGTGCTTTCTTGTCCGTTTTATTCGAGGCATTTAGCTGTGATTTTGCCGAGTGTCCACACAGAGACACAAAGATAAACAAGTGCAAAGAGAAACAAAGAGGCTCAGACAGAACAAACCAAGTACCAAGTACCAACATACACTACCACGGTCACATGGTTCCATTCAATGAAAAAAACTCATGCTTCACTTCACTGTTGACATTATAATCACTGAATGTCTGGTTCTTGAATGTTCTTAAATTATTTCTGATGAAACTCATCTTACTTATATTGATGTAAAGAATCAAACACAAAAAGTAACAACTGTAACATATCATTTCAATAAATATAAATGTAGGGAAATGACCTGGTACATTTTTTTGTGCAATTACAAGCAAAAGTATATTAATTTTATTTATATTAATTGCAATTTTATGTTTATTTTTATTTTATTGTTGCATAACACTGGTCTATAAGTAAAATGCCTCCAGAATAAATGCAGTGAAACTTTAAAGAAAAATTTACACAAAATGCTGGTATGTTACAGTTTGGGGTCAAAGTGTGAAATTCTGAGAATTAATGAAAGAATGGGTTTTACTCAAACGGAATGTTTGTCTCAGAGTTACCAGATCTACTTCAAAACCCTGTCTGCACATTACAGTCCATTCACTTTACAGGTTCATTCTAGTGGAAGATTGTATGAATGTATATAGACCAATACATATGTGTAATAAAACTTGATCATATACATTGAAAACATCAGCACCAGCCCTTTGGTCATTTGTTTTCCAATTCATCTCATTCACGTATGTAAGATTTAACACATTTAATGTCTGAGGCAGAATTTTCTAATGGTATAGGTCAGATACAACAGTCTGGCACAGTTTTCAAGTAATTTATTTACACAGTAAGTTTTATTCGTCATATTTATCACATTTTTACATACATTTTCAGTGTGTATCGTGTCATTTAGGACCACCTGTTGTTGAAGTTTAAGGGTTAGCTGTGTCAGCTGACTAATCTGCTGCAAAGACACTCTGATCAGAGTTCACACAATACAACAAACAACTGCACACACAAACAGAGACCAATGCCAGGCCTACAATGTCTATAAATTAATGTTAATGCACTCACTGCGTCTCAGAGAGGTGCTCTCTGTTTGTTGTTCTCCTCCATCTTCATCTGGCTGTAAATCCACTTTAATCACACACGGTTAAGGTCATGGGGGTGGAGTCAGTGACAGAAGGCCCCGCCCACAGAGGACAGACAGACAGTAAGCTGATCTGTGTGAGTGTCTAAGCAAACAAGCTTAAGGAGAGCAGATCAGGAGTCACAGATCATGTTCTACTTGTTTGTTATTACATAGTGCAGAAAAATCAGCTGAAGACTCCAGCTTTAAGGGGAATATTTGCAGAAAATTAACATAATATTCATAAATATAATGTTAAATAAATATTTCCATTTGCACTGATTATTGCACAGAACCATGTAAAACCAAATTACCTCTAGGAACTGAAGTAAGCAGATCCTCCAGAGCAACATTTATGCATTTTTGTGATACTGATGCTGTTAAAGATGAATTAATCCTATTGGCCGTCTGGTGCTGACATGCAGAGTTGGATTTTTAATGTGGAGACTCTTGTTTAGACAATATTTCTAGGGGATGCCCAACAGCTGGGACAGAACACTGTATCTAATACAATAAAACATTTTTGCATGTAAATGAAGTACTATGAAATGCATTTATTTTGAATTTGAGGAACTGTGAATCATGAATTATGTGTTCATCCAATTTTAAGTGTCTTGTATGGAGTTATTTATTGATCATGAGATTGATCTAACTCCATAGCCTAGAAGCATAATACATTAAATAATATATTTCATTTCCAATTTATCATTATAAGAATGAGACATAAAAACTTCTTCAAACACAGATCAGGTTTGTCATCAGTATCTGGGGACTGTATAGGCGATGGTTCAGTGGAAACGTTTCCAAAACCGTATTTTCATGGGGCTTTATAGGAGGACACAATGCCCTCTAATAGGCATTTGAAGAAAAAATAAGATGAGAATCGTTAGAGTTTAGAGGTTCTGCTAACACTGCAGCTGTGTCCTTAATTAAATCAATAATTAATCCACTTCAGAGTAATAATAAAGCCACTACAATTGATCATATAACAACTTTAATATTAAAAATGATGACAATGATTTGGATCATACTTTAATATTACAAACCAAAAAAAAAAAAAATTAAAAAACTTCACATACAGGTATCTATTTTGTTGACATCAGGAGGTTTGCTGAAAAAAGAAAAAGTGAAAATTAAAATCTGAATGTTTGAGACAGAAGAATTGAAAACATGACAATAGTGGTTTCTCACCAGTAGAGCCCGGCCTCTAGTTTCTATTGGTAACAGGAAATTTCCCAAAGCACAGATGACACAGGTCACAGTGAACGGAGTAAGAGCCAGAATCACAGACTGAGACATCAGCACCTGAACAGCACACAGGTAAACATCAGACACCGACTACACCTCAACACTTACCTGGGAGTCTCCGGGACATCAAATATGAACATACCTGGGCGATAAACGGAGCGATCATCCCTCCGATCCGACTGAAAGACGTGCAGAAGCCCATCCCTAGAGACCGAGCCACTGTGGGATACACCTGAGACACAGAGACCACCGGTTACCTGGTTCATCCATAGAGCTGTACGCTAGATCTATCTAAAGTTAGTGACTAGACTAAAATATATGTTTAACCCTTTATAGTTCACTCATAGAAATAATCTGAAATTCAACATTTCAACCGTAGTGTGTTATTGGAGGACATAACAAGACTTTATTACTTCTGTGAAATTTTTTATTGTCATGTAGAAATGAAAATGAATATTCCTACAATATTCCTGTTCACATGGAGCTTTTCATGCCCCATTAGCATTTTTCAGTTTTCCACTATCTGTACTCAGCCTCCATCTTTTGTCCCTTCAGACACCTTCAGGAAAAGGTCAGCTCGTCAATATTTGCTCATGTCCATAAACCTGTAGATATCCTCACTCATGCTGTTTAACAGTAGGCGTGTCTGTCTTCTGAGCAGAAATGTGGATTTTTCTTTGGTTTGATCCATCTCTACAACAAAGGATCTTTGTTCCTACTCTAGCTGACCTTAAACAGAGGACGTGTGTTGTAACCTGCTATAAAACATGCAAAGTAGATTCATTTTCACAACGTGCTGTATACATGTCGAAAGAGTACTCAGAAAACTGGAATAGTAGCAGCTTATCCCATGCATCTGTTGGAAAATGCTCTATTTGAAAAAAGTTTAAATACCCAAGTGGAACATGCTGTTTACATGACACACGTTAAATTCTAAATATTATCAAATTCTGAATAATAGTGGAATTATAATGTGCATGTAAATGTGCACCATTCTGATTCATTGTCCTAATATAGCATTGCTATGGTTATGTGTCACATGAGCACATTTCTATCTCTTTTATGCATATTTTATGTAAACTAACAAGTATAGACCATTTCCATAGTAGATATTTTGGCTCATGGCAACGGGAAAATCAGTGAGCTGACTGACATTAATAATGGAGCTGTTCTTTTTGAGCATAAACCAAAAATGTGAAACTAATGCACCTACGCAGAATGCAGCCATTGGGAATTAAAGTAATCTCCCCTGAGCATTTTCTGCACCGATGAGTCAAAATGAACGCTTAAGAAAATCATGTTTTCCCTTTATGCAGCTGTCAGTGTTCACTACTGGAGAAGTTTCTTTAAGTTGTTTCTATATTCTATCATGAGACTTCATTCATTCTCGATTCATCATATACTACATATTCCGTTCACATACATACAATATTCTCTCTCATAATCATAGATTTTCATTTACAAATCAACATACTGTATTTTCAAATAAAAGGAGAACGTACTGTATATGTGCAAGAAAAAAATATATGTGTGCAAGCAAAAAAAAGAGAGAATATTAATCACCAAACAAACAACAAAAAGGTACAGGATAAGGTGATAACTACTCAAGCTTAACCTGCAGTTGGTATAATAAGTGATGAAACCAGGGGCAACAGCACAGAATAATATAATGATACCATATTATTGGGTAAATTAAATTTGAATTTTTATACCAAACATATAATTATAGCCTGCATTAATACGCTGTAATAAATAAGAACACTATTAATTGGAATGTAAACTCCATAACATTAATGTCTACTGTCTTCTTTAGTTAAGTTACCAGCTTTGCAAGTGCTTATAATGCTATACTGTCAGTAATATGTTTACTGAGGACTTTAGAGCTAATAAGGCCAAGGTGTTGTTGTAAGTTCATCTTTTGTTCCTCGTACTCGTGACCTGAAAATGTTACAGGTCAGCAGTGTGACTGTACCTCTGCTGTGTAAATATAAACCACGTTGAAGTTCATGGAGACCAGAGACCGCAGCAGGAACAGCAGCACTATGAACCCATACCTGAGGAGACAAACAGAGACAAGA
Organism: Apogon talboti; assembly: GCA_037367365.1. NCBI lineage: Eukaryota > Metazoa > Chordata > Actinopteri > Kurtiformes > Apogonidae > Apogon > Apogon talboti. The sequence goes on along the minus strand of JAPQRQ010000005.1, from coordinate 3,441,623 downwards.
CGTCCTCATAAACTGGGACACTGTGAGGACATTAAAGGCAGATGAAGACGTTCTTACATGGTGGTGCAGATGTTGATCATCATGAATATTATGGCCGCCAGCAACTGCAGCACCGTCAGACTCATTTTACGCCCAAACAAGTTGAGTAAGCAAATGTTTAGAGGTATAACTGTTGGGACACAGAGGACATGGGTCAGATCTCAGGCCTGATTTAAGCCAAACACACCTTTAATCAGACATTTTACACTCAGCTCTTCAGAAAAATCATTAGAGGAAGGATTAACGATTAATGATTTACATCATGTTAACATACTCTTCCAGCAGGCAAACGAAAAATAGAAAAGTAGCTCAATGAAGTTTTAATCGTCTATTTGGCAAAATGTAACCATGCACATTAACTGTGATTTTGGCCTTCTTATGCAATTTTCATGACACTCTGTAGTGTATATTTACTGTCAGTTTTTAGACCTTCTGTATTCTGGTATTATGCGCTTTTTGCCATGTATACTGCAGTATTAACTGTGTCTCCTGTGACACCGTGTTGTGCAAATGTGGTCTATTGACTGTAAAGTAAACCTGTATCTGAACAGTGCTCAATTTGTCATATTTCTGAGCTGTTTGAATTTAATAAGCTATTTAATGTCATAAAAATGGGTGATGGGTGATTTTATAATGATCATTCACGGTTCTGAATCAGTCAGATATGCGGACACAAACAGTTCAGGCGGGTTGACATGACGTCTCTACTGTGAGGGCTCTGACTCCAAATGCAACAAGCAACATGGCAGCTCCTGGGATTTCAGGAGTTTGGGCTCATTTTGACAGAAATGGGAGATCATGCTGTTGTGGCATCCATCATGAGCCATCACATAGTCTATGTGGTGCATAAATCGGCCGGGTTGTCGTTCAGTTGCTGTGCATCCATGTGTCTACCCCTATCCCCCCCCCCCAATATCTCTCTCTCTCTCTCTGTCTGTCTGTCTGTCTCTCTCTCTCGCTTTACCCTCTCTCTTTAACCACCAAGAGCCGGGGTCTGCTCGAGATTTCTACGTGTTAAAAGGAAGTTTTCCCTTGCCACTGTTTTGCTCCTGGAGGATTCTGTTGGGTTTCTGTAAATTGGCTTGAGAGTCTGGTTTAGACCAGCTCTATA
>JAPQRQ010000005.1:3426583-3440375 GCA_037367365.1 Apogon talboti | reverse complement strand
CTATATTCTGACATTAGTCATTACTGTTTTGTATCCCAGACCCCTGTTAGAAAAGAAACACCTGGATTCAACGTGTCTACATACTTTTGTCCACATACAGTGTATCCCTGATCAGTTTGGTGGGGTTGAGTCACACTCACTGCAGTCCTCCGTCCTCCCTCATCACCCTGGTGCTGACGTTGGTGTGGCAGCCGGCGCCGTTCCAGTTTCCTACCATCGGCTTGGGATCCAGAGTGGCGACAACCCCAAAGTCTTCACAGACCCGATGCAGCAGGAAGCGTGCGACCCACAGATGGTCTCCCATATCTATACCTTCACAAGGACCCACCTGGAACTCCCACTGAAAACACACACACAACATTAGAACCTGGAGAACATCGACAATAAAATGGATCAGAGAATGTTTGAAAACTCAGTCTGACATTTCATCCAATAATATTAACAAAGGACCCGGTCTGTCAGTTATTATTACCTGTAATTAAAATGTAACTAAGTAGATTTTAAACTAGTCTAAATTTGACTCTGGTGATCTTTTTAACTATGAAGAATTTATATTATATACCAAATACTTACCAAATAGTTTTTCTGAATTGTTTTGGTATATATATATATATATATAAAATCGTCCATTAAACTTTAAGGAAATATTGATGTCTATAAACTATATGGACATAAATATTAGGACACATCACGTCTACAGCTGTAAGATGTCCTGTTCATGAGGATTTGAGATAAAAACATCAATATTTTCTTAAAGTTTAATGGGAGATAGTGAGATGTGAAGAATGTAGTTGTGGCAGAAAATTATTATTTACAGTCAGAGCACAAAAAATATTATATGAATTTAGAGGTAGAACATTTAAAATCATAGCCATGGATAAAAAAACAACAATGCTGAAAGAAATTAAGTAAAACCATCTCTGAGGCATTTTGGAAACAAAGATAACAATTTAACCCAAACTAACCAATGACATGATATTTATCCAATATAAAACTATATTCTGACATTTGTCATTATTGTTTTGTATCCTAGACCCGTTAGAATAGAAACACCTGGATTCAACGTGTCCACATACTTTTGTCCAATGCATATGAATATATTCATAACATACATCCCATCAACCTATACTGTACTGGATATTTAGATTTTGGAAATTCATTTAGATTTTGTAATCAAGAATCAGAATTACTTCTTCATCTATTGTATTACTGCCCTTATTCTCTTTCTTTTTAAGACTCTTCTGACAAATTACATTTCCATCAATTTAACATTGAAATACCATTGAAATTACAGATAAGAATGTAATTACACATTTTGACCACACAAATTCTAAAATATTATTCATAATCAATGTTTATTTTATTATGCAAATTTTATATTCATAAACATACATTTGTAAAAAAAAAAAGTTAATCATTTAAAAATGTTCATGTGTAAATCCATCATTAAATATACACTAATTATTATAGAAACCTCCTGTGTCCAAAGTGAGAATTTTTCAGGAAACTGGAAAAACGATGTATATTGTGTTGTCTTTTTTAGTATATTTTGTATATTGTCTATTTCCTCTAATGTTTGACTATATTCTTGTGGTTCTTAATAAAGTTCTTTAAAAAAGAACAGGAGAACATGTCAAAGGAACGTCTGTCCTGTCAGCCTGTGTTTGTACCTGAGAGGGCATGACTTCAGCGTTGGTGCCACAGATCTTGACTCCTGCGTACAGACAGGCCTTGTAGTGACACTCCACGATGTCACGGCCATAGGCGTTGTCGGCGCCCACGCCACAGTAATACGGACCTTAAATTGCGACAGGAAGTGACCAATGTTACAACAGGAACGTACCTGCTGCTCAGAAATACAGGCTTGGAATTCAATCAAGAACATGTTCCTTTAAAACACATGATTTACTTCTATTTTATTGTTAGTGTTGTTTCCTGTGTGAAACAACAGTGTTGTTTCCTTTCAGATAAGATACACTTTGTACTGATAAATCTACCGTCATGACTGTGATTAAACATTAAATCCAGGTGTATGTACTGTCTTATACATATTGAACAAACATCTGTTTTAAGTGTGTTCAGTAGTGTTGTAATATGTATATTCACTATACATATATTGAGAGTTATATATTGCGGTGTACTTGTCGCATTGCATTGTGGGTATTAGGCTCTATTATGTTGTGTGTTATGTGCAGGGGTTCAGCGGGTTATTGTGTTTGTGTGAATTAGGTGAATGTGTGTGTATGATGATGTTTATTTTTATTTCCCTTAATGCACATGGATGGATGGATGGGTTTTAGATGTTTTTTCTTATTTATCCTATTATTTTGTATCTGTTTTTATCAGTTTTAGTATATTTGTATTCTTATTTTTGCTATTTTGCCATATTATGTAACTCATTTCTAGCTGTGGGGAGCCACCGTTGTTTTAAATGTGCTATCTGAATAAACCTGACCTTGACCTGAACAGAGGAAGGCAGACGTGACCTCAGACTCACCCTGGGGTCCTGGGAATCCATTTTTAGGCCAGCCAAAGGGATGTCGATCCATTCCCAACAGCGTGTACTCCTGCTCCATACCAAACCATATGCAGTGCTCTTTCACCTCCTCCATCACTTTTTTACAGGTGTGTCGATGGTTGGTTTCTAGGAGGAAAAAACGGACCTTGAGGAGCCAGGGTGACCCGGTTCACAGCAGATAAAGACAAACTGATGAATGACGACTGTACCTGCAGGGAGGCGGTTGTATTTGAGCACCTCACACAGGACCAGTTTGTTTGGGTCCAGGGTGAACGGGTCTCTGAACATGGCCACTGGGATCAGGTACATGTCACTGTTGGAGCCTTCAGCCTGGTCAGTACTGGAACCGTCAAAGTTCCACTCAGGAACATCTGTCGACAAACACAACACAGCACTGGGTTTCACCTGCATCATACTTCAGTCCCTCTTCTGTCCATGTGTCATATTCTGTCTTTTCGTATTTTCTGTCTATTTTTATTCTACTTTAGTTCTATTTTGTAAAATTGTGCATTCTATTTTTTTAATTTATCTTTCAGTTTGCAGGAGGAACAAATATAAAAACTCTTTTGTGCCATATTCCATCTCACTCCTGAATCAGAGAAAGATCACATGACCACTGCACCACAGGCTGGGTTTTCACATCAGTGTTGAACGATACACGTTTGTCTTTGCTGTTTTCATTTATATATGGGGCTTATCTCGCAGATATGTGAACCAAATTTCCATTTTGCGGACAATAATGTTCTATCTTATCTTTTATAATCATTTTATATTCGCTCTATTCATACTTTTAATTTTTTTTTTGTCATATTGTTTGCACTGACTGGACTAGTACTCCTAATTTCATATTGTATTGTATTGTGTGGTATTTGTATTGTATTGTACTTAACAGCCTCCCTGGTTGCTGATCTGGTCTGGTTTGTACCTTCTAAGCTCTGGGGTTCAGAGTCCAGGGTCCGGGTCTTGTTGCGAAGCCCCTCTCCGGTGCCGTCGATCCAGATGTAGGTGACCTGACACTTGTCCCCCTGTGGCAGGTTCAGATACTGCTGACGAACGGCCTTGTTCAGGCAGGAACTCTCCGACACCGAGGCCATGTTCACCTTCATCCACAGGGAAGATGACGATGATGAGTTTATTTCAGTGTCATTTCCTGTAGTTTTATACGAGGTTATTCATGCTTTTAGTCAGGGCATCATAACCACAACCATACAGTCAGTGGTCCAAAAATATGTATCATTTAGCAAAATATTGGATATATATTTATATATTTAATGTTAATACCACTTTCAGAAAAAAATTCTTTTTGTAATAATTTCATGTCTGATTCATTCATTCATTAAATGGTGATTATCAAGACTTGCTTTATTCTTTTATAATTCCAATCGTGTGTTAAACCTTATTTTGAGTTTAATGACGTGTCAGTTTCATTTAGTCAAAGCAGGAATGTTTATTTTTAGACAAAGTTCAATGTATTTTCTAAAAATGTGGCATCTTTTTCTGTTCTTTTCCAAAAATATGCATCATTTGATAAAATATTAAATAAAAACAAAGGATTTACTGTGAATATTTTACTGTTGTATCAGTTTCAGAAAAGATACATTCCTTCTAATTTTATGTCTGATTAATTGAATTCTAATTGGTGATTATCAGTAACATTTTTATAAGTTTTCATTATGTATTAAACCTTATTTTGAGTTTAATTAAGTGTTACGGTTTCAATTAGTTAAAACAGGAATATTATTTTACACAAAGATGGATTTTCTGTTTTCCTTTTCTCAGAAGTCAACATTTTCACTCTTTTTTCACTTTTCTTTTTTTTTTTTTACATAGTATTTTAAATTCTTGACCTGTTTCATATGGCATACGGAATGTGAGGCTGTTTGTCCTACATCTTTTTCTTTGGAATTTTTTTATTTTTTTAAACAATGAAGACATAATAACAAAATAGAAATAATAAAATACCTGTTATAACCTTCTTTATTTTTGCCCTGTCTCACTTCTTTTGTGAAATATTCTGTTACTTCTTTAACACATTAAACACAGAAGTTGTAATAACATCAACCTGTGTTATCAGTTTCATGCTGTTACACACTGACATTTGTTGCTGAAACCCACACAATATAACACAAAAAGAACCTACTAGTATTTTGTGAAATTTAATAATTCACTTTTATTTTCTTGTACAATTTTTATTTTTCTTTTCAGTGTAACCACTTTAACTACTACTACAGCTTTCACTACATTATTTTACTTTCATATAACCTGAATTTGATCAGGGACAAAATATAAAGAGAACTTTCATTTATAACATTAATACAGAGGAGTAGATTTAAGTTGAATACTACGAATTACCATATTCTCTTTAAAAATCTTTATTTTTTAATCTTTAATTTTTCAACCACACTTCAGGTCTGTCTGTAATGAGTTTTAACATTTAACTAATAAGAATGACCCATAATCAGTTTGACCAGTTAACTCAAAGAAGACAAAGGAAAAGAAACAGCCTCAGCAAAAAACAGATAAATATGTGGACTTACTGTGACGGTGACTCCAGCTGATTCGTTTGTGAACTGGTGACTGTGTGTAATCTGCCTAAACCTGTTTATGACATTTAAAGAGGAATGCAAATGACTGCGTTGATGTCAGAGGTTCATACGTTTTCATTGGACGCAGGCGTGTGTTCATTAGATGTAGGTGTGTGTGTGTGTATATTAGACGTAGGTGTGTGTGCGTGTTTATTAGACATAGGTGTGTGTTCATTAGACGTAGGTGTGTGTGTGTGTTCATTAGACATAGGTGTGTGTGTGTGTGTTCATTAGACATAGGTGTGTGTTCATTAGACGTAGGTGTGTGTTCATTAGACGTAGGTGTGTGTGTTCATTAGACATAGGTGTGTGTTCATTAGACGTAGGTGTGTGTGTGTTCATTAGACGTAGGTGTACATTTGTCTTCACATTGCATAAAACGTGTTGCTTTTAATTAACAGAAACACATCATTAATCTTACAAAGATGCGTATTTCATGTTTTAAAGTGGTTTTGTGGAATAGAATGGAACAAAATCTGAAAAGAGTGAAAACATCATACAATTTAAGGTGTATAAAAACCTTAAGTTCCAGGGATAAAATAACAGTGGACAACAATGTACAACAGTAACAGTTATTGATGGGATGGAGGCATTTTTTCCTCTTTTGTTTCAGTAATTTAATAACTGACCTATTCTTTTTTTTGGACTGTATACAACAGTCATATACGTCTGGGGTTGAACAATATAAGCTCAGCTTCTTCCTACTGTATTTATGACAAAAAAATATTGTTAAAAAACTATGATGAAATAGATGTACAGTGTGATTTTTTCTTTTCTTTTTATCAGAATCATAATAATTTATTAATCCCAAGAGGAAATTATTGGGTGTTACAGTTGATCCATTCAAGTTTAATAAAAAGTAGCAGGAAAGAAATTATCAATACAACAGAATTTTTTTTAAAAATATATACATATATATACAGCATATATAGGGGATGGAGGACAGGATAGAGAGAGAGAAGGTGGGGGGGGGGGCTGTGAACATCCTTGTACAATGAAGGTTAACCTGTATTTTAATGTACTGAAATGCCTTCCTGGTGCACTGAAAAACTGTCTCCTCTCCATCTTCTCTCTTCTCTCGCTCTACCGCTCTTCTCCCCCTTTTTTCTCTCTCTCCCCACCACTCTTACCCCCCCCTTCTGTAAGTTTTTCAACAGTGTGTTTTGGCCTACACACATCCATAAGTGTACATGTGAAAGTCCTTCTGTAGTATGGAGACAGATTCAGCAGGTTTGGGCAAGGATCCCCAAAAAGTCTCTTGGCCTACACAGCCTCTCATTGTAAGTGTTTAAATTATTACCATCAGTATTCTGGAGTTTTCCATTTAAATTTGTAATTTCTCTTTACCTTTTGTTCACCTCCATATTTTACTCCAACTTATGTTTGTAACAAAGCTCATCATTATCATCATTAATCCTGAGAAAATCAAAACCACCTTAAATGTTAAGTATCTGGTGCCTGCTCTGTGATATTATCAGCTACGTCAGGTTATTGCAGCTCCAGTGTGGATGAAAAACACACACGATTGTGTCGTGGTGTTAAAATAGTCTGAGTGTGTTTGGTGTAAAAGGCTGAGCAGATCCAGGGTGAGTCAGCCCTACAGTCTGCTCCATAATGAACTCCCACCTGAGCTGCACAGGACATCTGCTGATAGTAACCGCCGGCTGTCTGCTGAACACACACTCGCAGCTCAGTGAACACCATCAGGCTTCACACGCTGGTCGGTTTCCGTCAGGTTAGCTGTTCTGAGATCAGCAAGAGGGCAGAAATTTGACAACTGAAAAACAAACAGAGCGGTCATGTGGGACACCAGGAGGACTATAGAAGACGTACAAGAAAACAAATCCATAGACATTTTACTATAAAGCATTAATAACATTTCCACATTAAAATATACTTAAAATATACTTCACATAGACCCGGCCTGCATTTGACATTATCTGGAGTTGTATCAAACAAAGGTCAAAGACTTCAGCTCTGATATAAAGCCAAAGTGTACCATCACTGATAGTTTCCAAAAAGCACAGCCACTGACCACACTTATAAAACAGGGGGGGTCAAACATACGGCCCGTGGGCCAAAACCGACCCAGAGGGTTCGATTTGGTCACCGGATGAATTTGTGAAATGTAAAAATTACACTGGATATTGACAATCATTTTAGTTCAGGTTCCACATTCAGCCCAGTCTGACCTCCAGTGGATCAGACCAGGAAAATACTATCATAATAACTGATGACAGCTACAAATTCTTGTTTTACTGTAAAAAAAAAAAAAAAAAGCAAAATTACATGAAAATGTATATATTTAAAAACTATCCTTTGACAAAAAATATGAATAACCCACACAAATATTAACCTGAATAATCTTAAGTGTAATTTTAACAATATTCTGCCTGTTACTAAATGTTTCACATATGTGCAAATGAGAAGCTGAGGCATAATATTGTTAAAATTGCCCTTACTTTTCTTAATGAATTTCAGCTTTTTCAAAGTTGGTTATTGACATTTACAGTATATATTATGTGCAAAAATTAGACTAAAGAAATTAACCCTTAGAGTTGTAACAAGTTGTTTTGATCACAAAGTATAATAACTTGTAATGACAACTCCATATTTTTGTCTTTGTTTTGAGGTAAAAAAGTAGCGTTATGCAACCCAGCCCGAACACTGCCTCTGGTGCCTCTCTGCACCCAGAGACTGCGTTCTGTTTTTGTGTTGTTGTGCAGGTATAATGCAGAGAGACGAGCCGGACGCAAATTTGCAAAAGCAGGGTGGTAGGGGAAGGTACCGCCTTTCTTGCCTCTGATTGTCTAGAAAGGCTCTTCTCTCATTGGCTACTTGATCTGGGCATTTACTCGTGTGCAGGGCAGGCTGTCAGGCACCAGCAGATGCATCACTCATCACTGAGCACAGGTTAATAATAATATTGCTAATTATAAAATTCTCTAACTGGTTTTTGTTTAATTCTAATCTACATTCGTACCCTACGAGGCAGTCAACTAACATTCAGTTAATTCTCACATACACCACCAAGTCAATTTAATATCACACTCAAAGTTCCCACATTATGGAATACCAAACCCTCCAAGATTAAAAATAGCACCAAATCTCTGAGAAACAAATCCAGACTCAAATTCTTTCTACTAAAGTAATACTACATTTCATACCACTATGCTGATCATTTTAAAACATTTTCATGATTGTGAAAATGAAATCCTATATGAAGATGTATATATATGGTATGTTACTTTGGAGATAAGACTATGTGTATACAGTTAGTGTATATATATGCATGTATGGAAATGGCATATGTAGGGTGTATGCTTGCGGGAGTGTGTGTGTGTGTGTGTGTATATATATATATATATATATATGAGGTTTTGTTTTTAGTTATATATTGAAATTATGAAATTACTGATGCTGATGGAAACATACTGTGTCTCTAAAACATTTATAGGTCTTGATTGTTTGTTTTCACAGTACTAAGATATTGTGTATTTATTCTGTATACTTGTGATTTTTATAACTTACATGTGAAGCCAAAAACAAATTTCCACATCTGTCGACAGCAAAGTGATTATTCTTATTACTATGGTTTACCCACGCAGGACAGTGACATATGTTAGGGCTGGCTTGTTGAGACTGAAACACCAAGAGGCACGCGGACAAAAGGGACAAAATCAAATATCTTGATGGATGGCACTTGAACAGAACAAAATGAACAGTCTTTCTGTTACAAACACATGAACATGAACCAATATAAATTAATAAAAAAACGTAATAAATAACATTTTATTTATTATAAAAATATCACTTTCATGCACTTAAAGAATAAGAGAAAATAAGACCACAATATCAAATCAAATGTACATCAATTAATAGAATAATAAAAATCCTGTTGGTTGCTGTGTTGTCCACCTAGAAACACACCAGCAGAGACGCACTGGGCAAGGGAGTGCCAGTCTTCTTGGAAGTGTAAATGGTAAATTTTGGAGGTCGCCCAGTGTTAAGCACCCCCCAGCCCAAGCATCAGCTGTAGTCTGCATGTCTACTTGTGTATTCCTTTGCAGGCCCTTTATTGGCTGCATTTTAATGTGGAGCGGCAGTACTCCTCACCTTCCCAAATGTAGCCAGTGCTGAGATCAGGCTGTGCTGATTCTCTTGTAGATTGACACCAGGGATTCAACTGGGGCTTGGAAGGTCTCATCCTTTCTGAGCTTGTCCTTGAGGCCATCAACCATGGATCTGATACCCCTTTTGACCCAAAATGAACCTGGTGCTAGTTCGGTGCTGGTGCTAGAGCCAGTGCTTAACTGGTTCCAACCTGGTGCCTCCAAAGAACCGGTTTGCTTTTCCATAGGCGCTTTAATCTCTTAAGTGTTTTTTTGTGTGAGCTATTAACCATACGTTTGAGAAACCAAACTTGCCAGTATTGTTTGCCGCTGTTTGAACTATGGACTCATCCACAATCGAAAGCAGAAGTCCATGGCTGCTGTGGTCGAGTTCAGTGCACCACCAGCCCGTCCCCTAAAACCGAGTCCACCAGGTCCAAATGCTGGATTCTTTTTGGCCAGCCGCTGCGTCCAAGCTGTCTTTTCTGGTCCCTGTAGTCCTTCTTTATTAATTTCTTCAGTTTGTTCAGGGTCCGGTCCAGGGTCTGGTCCAGCTACGACCGGCTTTGTTCGAGAAGCTTCCTCCAACTTGTCTTGGCTTCGGATGAAGCCCACAGAGCCAGAACGCACTGGGTCTCCTCCTCAGTCCACTGCTGTTTGTTTTTGGTGTGTATAACTCTTTCTCTAAAAACCCGCTGGTTGGAGTTTTTAAAATGCCGGTTCACAGCTTTTGCTGTTCCTGTTTGGGTCCGTATCGCCCACCCACCGACGATGTGGTGGGGTCGCGTTTGTGGTTCTTAGCTCTGGCCCCAGTTTAGCCCAGCTCGAAGATGGTGCTTCCCTGGAACTTGTATAGAACACTTTGGAACTGGTTTGGCCGGTGCTTAGGCGGTGGTAACACAAAGAACCAGTGCCAAGTCAGGCACTGGCTCCGAACCAGCCCTGGAACCAGTTTGGTGGAAAGGCGTATGCGAGACCTTCAAGATGACCTTTTTGATTTGAAGCTTCTCCAGTTCTAGAGCCTTTATAACTTATTTTCACAATGTCACAGATGCTGATGGCTTCACTCCCGTCATGCAACACAAAAAACATTTAAAACATCAGAGTATGTTGTCAAAACTGGCTCGTGGAAAGGGATTTCGTGCTGCACAGTCTTTGTGTGGCCATAATCTGTGGGATGCTGGGAGAACACACCTACATTCTTCTCCACAAGATCTTTAAGGAGGGAGCGCTGGTGTCCATTCTCAACTGCTGCTTCACTCAAGTCCACTCCGCAAATTGCCACAACCTGGTCAACTCAGGCATGTATCTTTACCCCCACCATTGCAACCTTTTCCCTGTTTTTTGTCTGAAAAGTCCACAGCACTGTTCATGAGGGAAGTGTTGGCCAGATGTGTGTGAGGCTTGATAGTAATTGCATGCTGGGACAGGTTCATCACTCTGACAGGGGCACATCCTCTCTTTACCTCAGCAAGGACTTTGGCGACTAAGAGGTCTTAGGGGAGCTATAGGGAGCAGTGGCCTTCAATCATTGCAGTGTGAGTCTTTCTTTGTGAGTCAGCTTTTATCTTGCACCTAAGATCCATCTCTTTTCCTCCAGGACTGTGACCTTTACGGCCAGCGTACACAGCAGGACCCACTATGTCATCCATATCATAATGCTCTGTGCCCCCAATCTCCAATACAGAAGTGTACCACTGGATGGCTCTCCCTGACCTGGTGGAGAAACTGCTGGCCATAGGTTGCTTGGAGGTGACTTCTGGAGGCATGGAGGACATTAGTGCCCACCAGCAGAGGGACAGGGGAGCGATACTCTGAGTCAGTTAAAACAAAAAAGCTGGCACATTCTTGAACTCTTTCCCCAACACATTCAGTGGGGGGTCCTGCTGCTTGTCCATGGTTGCAAGGTACCCATGGGCTCTAGCTGTTTAAAGGCTGAGCTGGGTGAGGTGTGGTCCCTTCTGCAGGGGTCACAGGTTGATTTTTGTGAGCCCATGTCTGACTGGGATCTGGAAACACCACTCTGCAAACCCAGGCTATATGTCCTTGCTTCGCACACTGGTAACATGTGACAGTTGAAATCCGGGTTGTAGGTCCAGGGGGGTGGCTGGACTCTTGCTGGAGGGACAGAGGCAAAGAAGGGAGCAGCAATTCTTGAAAGAGTGAGTCAGCTCAGTCATCTGCTCCTCTTGGCAAAGGGCAAATTTCTTGACCAGCTCTGTTAGCTCTGACCACTCTGATGTATGTTTAGCTTTCTCTGTCTTCACATTTAAATTACTCTGTGATGCAACCTGGACCTGAGCGCAGGTTTTCTTGGATTTGTTTAGTGACTGGAACATTTTGGTTTTTTTGCCAGATTTCTGAGCCCATCTTGCAGCTCCCGAAAGCTCAGAAACCACGAATCTATTGGAGCAATCCTTATGTACACCACCTCATCATTTAGTCCTTTTAAGAACTGCCAGGTGAGTTTACGGTCACGATCAGGGAAAGGCTTGCCACCTCTTTGGGTTTCTTCTACAGCTCGCAATGTTGCCTCCAGTGCTATAGCATAAGAGCAGAAAGACTCCTCTGACCTCTGGTCACACCCATAGAAGTTGGCTAGTGGGTCCAAGGAGCCCTGTGTGTCTCCATACTCCACACTTAGTTTGTCAAATGACTTTTCAGGGGTTTGGTTGGGGGGCGGATGCATGAGTCACACTCAGAGAGCTAGGGGCCACTGCAGTGGAGCCCCATGTACTGGTGGCAGATGACTGCAGGGGAACCTGAGAGTGGTGGGCAGCGGCTTGTGACACATGCAACTGAGGGGTTTATCCATACTCTGTGCCTTGGGGGGTCTGCTCAGCTGTAGAGGGGTTCCTCATAATGTTCATTGTGTACGGTGTTGTAAAACTTGACATAGGGGCTTGGGGTGCAGGTGGGGGATCAGCATAGCCAGTGGGGACCTGGAGGCTAAGCTGATAAACCTGTGTTGAGTAAGGGGAGATAGCTGACTGGTTCATGGTGGGCTGTTGCATGACTTGAGTCTCTGGGAAGTTGGGATGTGGGAGACTTTGAGGTGGCAGGGCAGCTGTGGGCCTGTGTGCGCTAGTCTGGAGCAGGAAGGAGCTGTGGCTTGTTATAGGTCCAGGGGTGGGTGGGGGGCCGGATGTTGCTGCCGTGGGACCCTGCTGCAGTGAAGAGTCTGCATAGTCACTCATCATCTTCAATGTTCTCAGATTAAAGCAGCAGAATAAAATGTATGTGTGTGTGAATCACTTGTTAAATGCTTCACTGTGAGTGAGTATAACTACGTTTGAATGTAATAGCCAAGATAAAATGTGAGGCACAATAATAACTTAATAACCCAAAAACTCACATTAGACTTAAATTAAACTTAAAACGTCATTATACAACTCTATGTTAAGCACAGAGAAAATGAATGAGACAAACCAGCAACACTTGCTTAATACTAGCCATAGATTATCCTTATGGAAATGTTTCACACAAATTATAATCATTTACCATTCAAGCAGCTTTAAGATCTATTTTTTTTTCTTTTAGAATATCATGAATAGACCGCAAATAAAAAACAAAATAAGATGCACTTCTGCGCTTTCAAAGGATATACTGGAGAGGATGAATATCCTGGCAACGAATCTTCACACTAATAACTCAGTTAGTCACATACACTTGGATGACAACAGTTCAATCCAGCGGCGTAGTTGAGGGGCTGCGGCCAGCCTCGCTTCCTCTTTGGTCTGGAGGCGCCACGATCCGCGTCACAGTGCCAAAGATGTAGCCCCGCCCTCTGGCGCCTCTCTGCACGAGCCGGACACACGGCGGCAAGTGAACGTGGCTTCTGACCGCGCCGTTTATTTTCCCAATGTCACAGATACTGATGGCTTCAGTCCTTTCACGGAACACGAAAAAAAAAGATTAAACATCAGAGTATGTTGTATAAAACAACTCTATAACATCTACAATGAAGCGCTGTATTTCCACCAACTGAAGAATGACCATCACCAGGAAGCTAGCACACGCACCACTTCAAAACTAGCCACACGAGACATTAGCATAAAAAATATAATTGACTAAAATTATACATTCCCAAACTTCTTCAGACCATTCATATCTGTTTCAACTCAAATACCGTTCATACGGAATGACTTTACGACTGTTAATAGTCCAAATATTCGACTATACAGGAGAGACATTCACTGCGTTCTTACCTTTTAGGCAACACGACAAAACACTAGAGGAAAATAGCGCTAGCGCAGTCGACTACGTTAAAATACGGTGGCCTATAAGGACAAATGACTACAACCGCTAAACCCCCTGAGGGAAGAAATTATATAACAACGTCATCTATTGACCAAAATAGGCAACTGCCTTAGCGTTACATGACAGTGTTTATATTTACAAACTATCCCTTCAAAAAAAATATGAATCATCTGAAATGTCTTATGAGAAGTATGTGCAATTTTAATATATTTTTGCAAACATTTTTCAAATTTTTGTTCATTTTTGTATAAGTTTTGCTATTTTTATTCTTTATTTTGCTCATATTTTTCGGGGTATTGTTATTTTTTTCTGTTTGT
>JAPQRQ010000005.1:3390315-3416813 GCA_037367365.1 Apogon talboti | reverse complement strand
AAATGCGACTTATAGTCTGGTGCGACTTATATATGTTTTTTTCTTCTTCATGACGCATTTTTTGACTGATGCGACTTGTACTCCGGAGCGATTTATAGTCCGAAAAATACGGTAATCATTTTAGTTCAGGTTCCACATTCAGCTCCGTTTGACCTCCAGTGGATCAGACCAGGACAATACTAACATAATAACATAGACATAATGACAACTCCAAATTCCTCTCTTTGTTTTAGAATAAAAAAGTACAATTACATGAAAATGTTTATATTTTAACAGAAAATTTGAATATCCTGATCAAATATGAACACAAAATATCTTAAAAGAAGTGTAATTTTAACAACATTCTGCCTGTTACTAAATGTTTTACACATGAGCAAATGAGAAGCTGAGGTGTAATATTGTTAAAATTGCCCTTATGTTTCTTAATAAATGTCAGTTTTTTCATGGTTGTTCAGTTTTTAAAGGGTAGTTTGTAGATGTAAATATTTTCATTATGTAATTTGACTTTTTTCACTCTAAAACATAGAGTAAAGTTTGGATTTGACATTATTTCTATATTATTATGTTTTTATTTTACTGCTCCTGACCCACTTCAGATCATACTGGGAGGATGTGGCCCCTGATGTAAACAGCATTTTTTGTATACATATATAATGAGTTCAAAATACATCTAAAAAGCTTTAAGCATTAATTATTGGAGCTGCCAACATTAGACATTTTTAATCCTGTCTCTGTTGTATTTTTTTTAATATGTCTAAGTCCAAAGTGTAATTTAACAATTTTTGACTCACTTTATTGGATGTGTAATTAACTGTAAATTTCTGTATTGCAACACTTGTCTTATACCTGTCTGTGTTCAGGTATTTTAAATTTACATGTTTAAAAATTGCATGTTTAAAACCTTGTGCTACCTTTTAGGACGACAATTTAACATCTGTCCAGGGACCACATCGGTGCATGTGCAGCAATGTGAATTAACGTACAATGTCCCCAATAAACGAAAATAAAAAAAAAATAGAATAAAAAACATATAATCTGATCTGTTTGATCAGATAACAGCAGTAATCTAATTATGAGGAATTGGATTAACACACCTGGAATTCTCCTCAATACTGTGACGTATTCATGCATGTATCAGGTCAATCTAATTTATTTATTTATTTTACATCTGCGCAGATGGAAAATCAATTCAATCATAGAAAATGGAAGTGATGTAGTCAGATGAGAGCGGAAGACAATAAGCCCGTTTATATGACCATAATAATCCAATAACTGGGAGTATTCAGATAATATGTGCACCATCCGGTCATAAACCTTTGTGCCTGAACTTTAACTTTCTGTATCATTAGTGAGTCTTGTTCTACCTCAGAATTAACTGTTAAATAATTAATAAAAGTAGGAAGGCATTGAGGCAGGTTATAATTTAATAATATATGGGATGAGAACCAGTATTTGTTCTGTATTCTGTCACCCGTGGTTACGTGGGCAGATTCATGTGATGTATTATTTTCATCAAAGGGACAGTTGGTGGTTTTTTGGCGGCTGTTTGTCAAATCTGATCAAACACATGTACGTTTTGTGTAGAAGAGATCAGTAGAAAACCCACATATTAAATATCAAGTCACATAATATGCTGATCTTGAACGTGAACTGGTTTTTCTCATTTAAGTTACATCAAAAATTAAAACTTTCTCCATATTTATTTTGTAACAAAAAGAGTGAATTAAAAAATAATTATTAATGTGTGCACATTTTACTTCTGAGGAGTTTCTGAATGTTTTCACCTTTACTTATCTTATCTGATTGAAATTTTAATCATCAACATGATGTAGGTGTTGAGTCAACTTTAATACTACTAAAACAAACTTCATAAAATGTGTGCAATATGTGCAAAATGAAAAGTGATCATTAGAAACTCTGCTGAAACACATACAAGCTAGTAAAGTCCATTTTTTTAAGTAACTTGAATTAATTCATCAGTGATGTCAACAGGCGTCATATTTGAAGGTATGTTCATCAAACAGAAGATACAGAGAACTGAAATGTAAATCAGGCACAAATGACAAAAACTGATCTATAAGGAGAATGTTTGGACTAGTATAGAATTATTTGTCAATTATAAAATCATAGTTAATGTGTCCATTTATCAATTTTGTTTTCCTTTATATTAAGAAATAAGTTTCAATCATAAACATTAAGTATAAAGACACTAAGTATAAATAAATGAGTAAATACGTAGATAAAATAGAAAATAAATTATAGTATAAACATAACTGAAACAACATGATAGAAAATGGTCAAATTAGTGCATGTGACCAGAATGAAGGAAATAAAGAACTTTAGGACAAAATGTTCTAAAGGGGAGGAACCATCCCACTTCCAATGTTAATCAAATCCCCACTTTACATAATGATAATAATAAGAAGAAGAATAATAGCTTCATTTTGGATGTATAAAAAGCACAATACACTAACAAAAGAAGAAAATGTCTGAAGCAAATTAACAATATAAGACAACCAAAAAAATGTACACTATTGTACGAAAGAAATAATTTATAATTTTATGGTTATTTACACATCCAAAAAGAGGTGGGAAGAAGTAAACATTCACATCCCTTAATAATAATAATAATAATAAATATGCCTAATTACAAGATAAAACAAAGTTTGGAAGCTAAACCCTTGGTAGTTTAATGAAAAAAATGTAATTAAATTAATATTTAACATTAATGGTGATAATAATGTAATAATGATGAATTATTCATTAGACTAATTGTTGTGCTACAGTTGATAAATAGTAATAAGACAGTAAAACGTGACACCGAGCCAAGCCGAGCCGAACCGGGCCGGCCACTGACCTGGAGCTGAGCAGGGGTCCGGTCCGTTTGCGGGGTTTGCAGCTCTGTCTGCGGTACTGCATCCAGCCGCACACCAGCTCGTGCGCGATCATCACGTAGAGGAGGAAGATGAGCACGGCGGGATCCATGAGCCGCACGCGCCGCCGGATGAGACCCGGACGGAGCGGATCAAACCGGTCCAGATGTGTCCGCGGTCTCCTGCAGGATGGAGGAGGAGATGGAGGAGCGGGTCCGCGCGCGCAAGCCCCGACGTGTCCGCTCCAACTTCAGACACCGGAGTCGCCAGACACAGACAGCAGCTGAGGGCACGCGGTCAACACCCATGAATCCACAGAACAACCGGGTAGAACCGGGGAATCTGTCCTCTGTGACTCCTTCCGACCGATCACTGTGACAACAGATGAGTGAGGACACCGGAGCACGTTGCCTTAGAGACGCGACCGGCCGTTGCTAGGGGCAACATGTCGTCATCCCCCCAAAGATGAAGGAAATCGAACCAGATGAAAAGACACCAATCAGGAGCGACTTTAACATCCTGATCAGTCCGATGATCCTTTCAACTGCTTTATTTACTCTTTAACAAAATTCTATAACACAGAGGCATACCAGGGCCACAAAGGAAAAATAAAAACACCAGTCACTACGGGAATAAAGTCGTAATATTTCGAGACTAAAGCCAAAATATTATGAGAATAAACTTGTAGTTAAAAAAAAAACTCACAACGAAAATAATGTACTTTTATGAGATTAAGTCGTAATATTTTGAAAATAAATTCGGAAATAGTGCGATAAAAATGTAATAATTTAGAACCAGGTCATGCACCGGTGACATTGTCCTCTGGAGTCCTAGGTCTAAACACCAGTAGAACCTCACAAAATCTTCCAGTGTCCAAGTTATGTGAGAGTGGGTACGACTTTACGGCTGGCCTGGGAACGCCTCGGGATTCCCCCGGGAAGAACTGGTGGAAGTGGCTGGGGAGAGGGCTGTCTGGGCCCCTCTGCTGAGGCTGCTGCCCCCGAGACCCGGACCCGGATAAGCGGGAGAAGACGGAGACGGGTACGACTTTATTCCCAAAAATTATATTTTTCCCGCCTGTTTTTAAATTACGACGTTATTCTCGTAATTTTATGGTTTTATTCTCATAGTATGATGACTTCATTCTTGTAAACTTGTGCCTCGTTCTGTATTCGACTTTATTCTCACAAAATTACGGGTTTTATCGCGATATTTTACGACTTTATTCTCGTAGTGACAATTGTTTTTATTGTCTTATGTGGCTCTAATACGTCGTCATAATAGAAATATTATGACATTAGATTGTATCCGACAATGTAGAAAAAGTCACACCCTCCTTGTTTTAATCCAATGGAAACTGTGATGAATACGTGATGATATTAATTTAATAACTGGGAAAATTCAGTCACAGCCTCATTGTTCAGCTTTGATTTTGACTGTAAACTGGAATATCTGTGTTCACTGTTGGGTTTATGGAGAGAAAATAGTCCCAGAATGAATTAAAAATCGAATTTAGTAAAGTTCTAGGCTGAAATGACTGCTTTTTCTTCTCTGAATAAAAGGTCTGGTACGACCTCACCCACTTAAAGATGCATGAAGGAGAAAAACTATCTGTAGGTCTAGAACTCCAGCAGCAGTTGTCATGTAGAAGAACTTTATTTCGTTCTAAATATAGATAAACACGTTTCAGCTCCTGGCCTTCATTGACCTTCATCATCACCATCATCATCATCATACTGACCAACCAACAGGGGAACTGGTAAGATGGGATGGACTTGTCATTGGCCTGGAGCCACCAACATACAGGATGATTGGATATTTTTTCAACTTTTATATTTTATTTAAATACAACTGGTTATGTATTACCTGATGAAGGCCACTGGTTGTAACACCTTGGTCTATATTTAGAATGAAATTTTTTTGTTTACATGACAAGTGCTGCTGAAGTTCTTAATCTACAGATGTTTCTTATACTGCGTTTCATAGCAGACCCAATGGTTTTAGTGGAAATATAGCCAAGCTATGTGCTGTATGTCAATGCTGCAGCATAATTAAACAACAGTAAATGTAACTGTAAGATGTTACACAGACAAATATGTGATTAAATGAGTTAAAATCAACTGTATATCATTTGTGACCTGCTGTTTTGAAGCCAGTAGTTTAGGATTCGGTGTTGCTATGATGGCTTATTGGAGACAGAAGTGACCGTATGTGTACAAAAGGGGTGGAGCTACAGGAATCCAAGGGGCCATTGGTGAGCTAATGCTATATTCTAGCTAACTGGCTTGGTAAAATGGTAAACTTCATGAAGAACTGTGTAACGTTATTTTACAGTATTGTTAGCGGAACCTGTTACCATAACTACAGCTGAGTCCATCAGGTCCATCAGGAAGAAATACATGTTTTTTAATTAAACAAATGCAAAAAGGCAAGCAAGCCGTCATACAGACCTGTCAATCAACGCCCGACACAACACACATTTAAGCAAAAATATTTGACCTGAAAAGTAATACGTTACATTTACTCTTGTGATCAAATGCTTAATACATGTTACCGGAAGGGGACTAGTATATTTAACCTGTAATATTTCAATAGGGTAAAAAGGTTCCCGTTTCTGCAGATGAGTTTGACTAGATTTACAAAATGCTCAAACATGATGCATTCAGACCCGTTTACATTCAAGAACAATCTACAGACTCTTATGTTTTTAGTGCTCAGCTTTAATATTTGTATCATCAGAGCCCAATTATACCTTTAGAGTAAATCTGACCCTCTGTGAGAGTACATCTGTCTACAGTCAGCGTCTGTTCTAAACTCTTCCTTAACTCTTACACATTTTATCCTTTCTGTTTACACGTTCTTCCTATAAACCGATAAGAACCAAACCATCCGTCTTCTCCTTAAACCGGACGATTCAGCCGGCGTTGGATTAATCCTGAGTCTGATCCCAAACGGATCCTAAACCTTCACGCAACAGTTCCTGCTGTTTCTGTTCTGACCAGAGTTGATATAAAAGAAGACTTCTCATATTTCTGTCCATGGATGTTAGCCGTTCACCTTCTGACCTCCATCTGTCCACTCAGTCAGAGGGCTGTGACCCTCGTCGGCTCCAGCAGATCTGAGATCAGCAGCAGCACCGGCCGGGCCTCCATCAGCGTTTCTCTACATGGGGTTTATGTATGTTTGTGTTTGCATGGTTATATCTGTCATTAAAGAGGTGACACAAACAGTTCTCCTGCTGTGATATCACCTTAAATTCACAAAGCCACCTTTAGGCGGCAGAACCTCCGCTGGCCCCGCCTCACGCCACCTCCATCTCCCGGAAGTCAACGAGATCCTGCAGAAAGACCAGAAGAAGAGTTCAGCCTCCAACCGCCCTCACACTGAGCTGAGCAGGACGACTCAGGCACTGCTCATCCCTCATTTTAAAGGAAATTCTGCTCACATTCAGGTCAAGTAAAAACCATCTGCGCAAAAATAACAATTTAACCCAAACTAACCAATGCAATGATATTCATCCCAATATAAAACTATATTATGACATTTGTCATTATTGTTTTGTATCCCAGACCCCTGTTAGCAAAGAAACACCTGAATTCAACGTGTCCCAATACTTTTGTCCACATACACAACAGCGTACTCACAGAGACAGTGTTGAATCCAGCTTCCATCGGATGGTTTGGAATTGCTGGAACACTTATATGGTCTCGCTGAAATGGACAGAAAAAACAAAATATTAATATTAATCACACATATTACAGCGATAACGCATTCACATCTATCTGTGTCAGTAGATGTTCAATGCTTTCTGCGGTCTTAATGGTCTGGCCACTGCAGATGGAAATACGCCTTCAGCTAAATCTGGTGGAACATATCTTTCACACTAATATATGTGTAAATGGTCCCTCTAAACCAGAGGTGTCAAAAATACGGCCCGTGGGCCAAAACGAGGCCGCCACGGGGTCCGATCCGGCCCGTGGGATGAATTTGTGAAATGCAAAAATTACACTAATGATCACAATCAAGGATGTAAAACCATTTTAGTTCAGGTTTCACACACAGACCAACAGGATCTCAAGTGGGTGGAGCCAGTAGAATACTACTGTAATAACCTATAAATAATGACAACTCCAAATTATTCTCTTTAAGTGCAAAAAAGTAATATTAGTTTCCATTTACAATCTAAAATGAAATGTAGTTGTAGATCCACTGTGATCTGTAAGTGCTAATGAACATGTGTAAATAATAAACTGAGGCAGAATGTTGTTAACTTATTGCACTTATTTTTCGTAAGAAATTTCAGGTTTTTCATGAGATTCCCATTTTTTAAAAGGGTAGACAAAACGTTGGAGTTGACATTATTTACAGGCTATTATGTTATTTTACTGATCAGTCCGACCCACTTGGGATCAAATTTGGCTGTATGAGGCCCCTGAACTAAAATGAGTTTGACAGCCCTGCTGTAAACTAAACTAAACTAAACTAAAGTAAACTAAAGTCTTCCTATAAACACATGCTCTAACGTGGATAACCTGAGGTGTTAGTGTGCGTTTGCAGTGGTAAATAAACTCACTGTCAGGTCCTCGTCATATGCTTCATTACTAAAGCCAGCAGCAGAGGGGGGGGAGGAGGAGGGTGTGCTCTGTCGGGTTTTCAGGTAATAAACCAGCAGAGCGGCCAATGTGCCGATCAGCAGCAGCACCACGATGACGGACGCTGCGATTCCTCCTGCGTTGTCTGGCTTTTTAGCTACATGAAAGAAAGAAACATTCAGACTTCAGTGAAAACTGCCTTGAAGACGACAAATAAATATTTTACTTCAAGTGACATGTATCTATCTATCTATCTAGAGAACGAAAGAAATATATAATAATAAACTACTTTACTTGCAACATGATATTGATTTTATACACAGTTCCTGACAAATAACAGAATAAAGTGAAGGAAAAGACTTTAAATTACAGATCTTAATAAAGCTGACAGCTGTATGGATCTTTTTCGGGTATTGTTGAATGTTTCTAAGTGCGTCTTTGCACCGATATAAATTAAATGGACATTGGAATCATATCAACAGCCAAACACTTCATTTATGAAAATGTGCGGTGGAAGCCTCTGTTTGCATTTCCTTACTGATCAATATCATCACCACCAAAAACGGTCTGAAGTGGGACGTAAAAGCAAAGTCAAAAGTCAGTCTTGGTACTTTTTTTGGAGCTAAAACGTTGTGTGGTTCTTAGAATTGTATTTCTTTTAAACGCTATCTTTATTGGATCTTGGTTTCCATATTAAACATTCAGTGTTCACTTGTACAGTCTTATTTTGAAACAATACATCATTACACTTTCTTAGTCCCAGTGTTAAAGAAGATAAATGGATAAATAAATGATAAATACATAAAAATATAACAAAATACAATTAAAAAAAAGCCATTATGAATAGTCAAATAGAATATTGTACTTAAAATTTTGGTCTGTTTCATTGTACAGAACATAAACACTTTCAAATGTCGTTCAAATGAAACAGAAATAATAATACAATAATACAATGGGGCCTACAGGATTTTGTCCTACGTGTCCTGTAAGATTTGTCCGATATCTGTCGTTATAATAAATCGTACAAAGTGTCTCCAGATATCTTCATATACTTTGACTTTGTTGTTAAAAATAAGAACAGTATTTCTTACTTGTTAAGGAATCTGTAACTCTTCGAGTGCAGTCGACCCCGACTGTGTACTCGATGTCGTCTAAAGCCCAAAACCCAGACGTGCCTTTGAATCCTTCCAAAACGATCTGAAACCATGAAGACAGAGCAGAGGTTAATAAATGTAGACTTTGCTGTAACAGCCAATTTGATCAGACCTATGTGACACATTTCTAGAGCAAAAGGACACGGTCAGGCTTCTGCAGCGACAGTCTGACCTGGTA
Source organism: Apogon talboti (assembly GCA_037367365.1). Classification (NCBI taxonomy): domain Eukaryota; kingdom Metazoa; phylum Chordata; class Actinopteri; order Kurtiformes; family Apogonidae; genus Apogon; species Apogon talboti. The sequence continues at coordinate 3,408,016 of JAPQRQ010000005.1, read as the reverse complement.
TTCATCATCGGATGTGATGTTGATGTCAAAGCGTCTCCACATTTGTCTGGTTTCATAGATGGCCAGCATCTCATGGAGTTGACCTCTAGACTTCCTCCACACCTTCAGCTGACTGTCGGCTGCTCACGTTTCATGGAGGAGGTCACATGATGCAGAAAACAACATGTTAGTCTATATAAAAATAGGACCAATGTCCCTGTATCTCACTGTCATGTTCTATCATAATCAATACCAGTTGAATGTGTGAGGTTGTCAGGTTCTGTTCTATGTTCCAGTCATCTGGTTTGGATGTAGGAGATCAATCTAACAATAGTAGTGGGTGGTACTTTCACTGGAGGAGAACTCAATTAATTCAATCAAAGTCCATATATGACTTCTATCAGTGATCAATAGTATCTATATTGATATCTGTAACCATTTACATGTTATAAGCATCAAAATATTGGCCCTTTAAAAGGATAGGCAACATTTGTAATGATTAAAAAATTTGTTAAAAATTCAAAAATCTAAATTTCTTAAAACTGTGAAAAAACTTTGTAGACATTGTCCCAGGGAAGCTACATAAAAAAAATTGAAATGAATCCAAACTGTAGTTTTGGAGAAAAAGATTGTTGAAATTTAATCATTGGTGACCTTGAGTTTGACCCTTGAAGGTCACTCAAGGTCAAAGGTCATGGACCCAAATAAAAGTCCATATATGACTTCCTATCAGTGATCAATAGTAACTACATTGATATCTGTAACCATTTACATGTTATAAACCATCAAACTAAAGACCATTAGAAGTAAAGACACATTTGTAATATTTAACAAGTTTTGTAGACATTGTCCCAAGAGCATTACATACAAAATTTGAAATGAATCTGACTGGTAGTTACGTCAAAGAAGAAGATGTTTGAAGAAATCACTAAAGGATGAAGACGATGTTGGCGCTGGACACAGTGCCGTCATAATAACTCGTGGCCAATCGGGCGATGAAATAAAAAACAAACAAAAGTGATATTGCAAAAAAAAAAAAAAAAGTATCCTTACGTGACTGTTGCTTAATGGCCCAGAATCGGAGGCAGGTGCCTTTAGTCGGGGGCAGGTGAGGACTGAGCAGCTGAGCGTTTTCATTGGCTGCTGTTCTGTTGCTGCTGGAGAGGAACAGGAAGTGACCTGGACAGAAAATGTGCATTTACTGGATTAACCACCGATAAAATAGTAAAATTTGTAGAAGTATGAGGTATGTTTCCAGGTGTTTTCCGTTCCGTCTACCTCTCTCGGTGCCCAGTGTGTGGTCGGCCTGGGGGGTCAGATAGTGCTTCTCGGCCTCGTGACTGGTCAGCTCCCAGTCCAGTTTGTCCACGTTAACGTTTTGGGTGTTGCTCCAGCTGCACATCCCTCTCTCCAGGCTGCACGTAGAACCTGATGGGTTTATTAAAATTAAAAGGTTAAAGGTTAACTCACTTTATTACCTCCATAGGGAAATTCGGTTTCTCCATTTTACCCATCCTAATACAGTCGGTAATTAGCATTAGCATTAGTACTTAGCACACATTAGGATCAGTAGCTGCCTTTGAAGGTGTTCAGGGACCAACTCTAGATCTTCATTAGTACCTTGATCAAGGGTACTGATATGAATTAACCTACACTATATGGACAAAAGTATGTAGACACGTTGAATCCAGGTGTTTCTTTTCTAACAGGGGTCTGGGATACAAAACAATAATGACAAATGTCAGAATATAGTTTTATATTGGGATAAATATCATTACATTGTTTAGTTTGGTTTAAATTGTTATCTTTGCCTCCAAACTGCCTCAGAGATGGTTTTACAAAACACGAAAAATCCAAAAGAGGCTGAAGGTTAACTGTCTAACAGGAGTAGTTCAGGGACATCAGGACGGAGAATCACATGGTTGGGTTTTTGTCATATTTGACCACCTTAAAAAAAACCCTGTCTAAAAACAGCCAATGTCACTTTAAGTCAACACTATATTTAGAATATTTTTTCTGCTTCTCTTTGCCATCGTACAGACTTTTCCCACAAGGAACTACAACCCTGAAGTGCTCCTCAAACCAACCAGAGGAGACTTGACAAAATCATGGCTTCTAAAACTTTTAATTGCATTTATTATTATGATGATATGTTTATTACCTGTCTTCATTTCTTTTCGAACATTTATCTTAGGATGTTATTGCCTATAAATACCACTCAGCGCAGTACATTTGTATGTAGCCTGAATGTGTGACCAACCAGGCTGAGATTTATCATATGTTATTTTACTATAAGCATAATTAATCTGATTGGAGCCATTCATTATTTCGGACCCTTCTATGTTTTGGAGTTTTTATAACATTGACTCTTCACCTTCTTTTGTCTGCACTTTTTGTTTTGTTTCATAATTTTCCTTAGAGCTGACCTGATGCCACAGCACACAGAGACAGAGTGATGACAATAGTTTACTTCCAGCTTCATATTATGTTTGTTCTGGTCGTGTTTGAGCATTAAATCCTCCTGTGCACAAAGTCAGAACCACAAATAAATGATTCAACTCCATCCAAACACCACAGTTTAATGGAGGGAGAAGAAACACAGATACTGTCTGAAACAGTCCTACATCTGCACAACGACCAAAACTAAAACAGACATTTTCTAATAACATTTAACTACTGTTGGTGCATGTTTTAATTCTTTAGTATTTTCAATGTCATTATTTTAAAAAGCAGATACAAACCTTGAGCTTCACATGGATGAGGTGAAATAAAGATGTCATCAACTGCAACGTGAGTGTCTTTACCACCGGCTGAGACGACCTCGAACTGCAACTGCAAAACAAAAGTTAAAAAATGTTTAACTTTCTGCAGTAAAAGAGGTGGTTACAAGGTTTTATCAAATCAATAATAGTTAATATAAAGCCAATTATTGGCCTAAATGACAAGAACAATAAAAAAAAAAAAAAAAAAAAAGTTTAAAACTATAAAGTTATATTAGAAATTTAGGGATAAATGCTCCAAAAATAACCTGTATGTGGATATCGAGGCAGTGTTTTTTGCCATATTTTCTACTTTTATTAGAAATATCTTTCATTTTCATCAGTTTAAATCTAAAATATCACAATTTATCAAGGCAGTCCAACTTTATAATATGCTTAATAAGTCATTTTACTATCACTGGGTCTATATTGACTCCACTCTCCCCATTCCATAAGAACGATTTTTGATTAAAGACATAATTCAAACATTAATTTATCTGCATCTCTTGTATGGTATGTTATGAATTTTGACACTTTGAGTATGGGTTTACGATGTAAATGTGAGAAATTTTATTCAAAATATGTATTAGTGAACGAGTTATTATTAACATTTATTTATTGGTAATCTATATTCTTCTATTTTCTTTTCAAACTCTCCATATAAGTCCGTAACAGGTGGTGACAGAACTGACAGACATTCACTCATCTCCTTTTGTTTGTTTGTTTTTTAAATTAAATTAATTGTTTTGAGTTGAGTTAATTTGTGTGAGCGTCAGGTTTCATTTATCCTCCACTACCTGCCAGTCCTCGACACTGGAGATGTTGCCGTTGCCGTGACGCCAGACATCTCCCTGGTTCAGATGGTCGGAGAAGATCTTCACCCTCTCTCCTTTCACCGGCTTCATGTAAACGGTCAGAGAACCTGTAGAGAGCATGTACAGATATGTGAGTATGTGGTTCTGTTTTATTGTGGTTTATTTATTTATTTGGATCCCTAATAACCAACAACAACCCACGCAAAAAAAGAACACAGAATAATTCAAAACATAGAAACGTAGTGGTCAAAGTTTCACACATCAGGCCTCCTCCCATGACTCTTTTCTGTCTTTTCCTTGTGTGTTTGTGTTTCTCACCAGGATCGACTCCTCCCATGTGATACCAGAAATGCAGACACTGGGTGTGGGCCGTCCCAAGTCGAACAGGAGAGGCGAGGGTGGACGTACCGCCGGCAGGAAGGATGTCGGACCCAGTGTTGACCATCATGTAGAAACCTGAGCGTCAACAGGAGGGTTAGTGTACAGGTAAGTATGTTCACTGTGTGCACTGTTTTATTCACATTAACACAAGCGACTAGAAAAGAAGTAGAGGGAAAAATGCAGTCATAAACCCTGGGATGGTGTCTCACCCAGTTCGGTCTCCAGAGTGTGGTCAGTTTTGGGTCCAGTCCTCGTCGCGGTGCGTCCGTTGCGGTAAAGCCAGCGAATGTCACCTGAGCTGCTGTATCCACACTCCTGACCTTCGAAGGAGCACATCCGAGGCACGGAGCACGGATGGTCTATGAACGCCACGTCATCGATGGCCAGCTGCCCGTCGAAGCCGGAACGAACCGCCTCAAACATCAGCTGGTGGTGGATGAAGGCAAAGAACGCAATGGTTCAAATATTTATTTTTACAGTAACTGTCATTTATTTACACCGTTTGAGGGTGAAAACACTGAAAAAGACACTTTTAAGAAGTTTTCACCACAAAGAGATGGAAATAAACCCTGTTTGTGTCGCAACCTTTTATTTTATTTATTGGCTGATGTGCTCTTGAGCAAGGCACTTAATGCTTCATTTGCACCCTGGGTGCCTGACATGGCAGCCCACCGCCTGCAGTGTGTGTTGTGTTGGGTGTTCAGCCAGTGATGGGTTAAATGCAGTGGTTTCATTTCAGTGTGTGTTCCACATTCGCATGTAAAATATATTTATTATTATTTATTTATTAAACTTATATTTATCCAGATTCACAGAGTCCCATTGAGATCAAGATTTCATGCATATCGAGATCTTGAAATGCATATGCACTTTATACTGCCTGCACTTTTTAAAGTATTTCCTACTGCTGTGGTTTATTGTTTTGTATATTGTGTTTTTAATCATTCTTTATCGTTTTTAATCATCATTTTATATTCTGTCTACACTAAAGGAGTAGCAGCCCTTAATTTCGTTGTAGCTTGTTTTACAATGACAATAAACTCATTCATTCATTCATTCATTCATTCTTGTACAAGGGCGACCTGATCAAGAGTTCAGCAGCACACACCATGAAAGAATACAGGTTTTAAAAGACAGGTAATAACAATACATTAAAACAAGCAGTAATTTAGTAATAACAGAAAAGTTTGACAGTTTTAAAGTGACATTTTTTAAAGTACAAATTTAGTTGAGGTCACAGCAGTCTAAAAACACAGGTACTGTCCAACTGACTCTCGCTGTAATATAAACTGTATGTAAACTGACAGTCTTCCTTCTTTTCTTCTTACCTGAAACCTGGTCACCTGGTGCGGTACAGGGCAGTGGGCTTCGTGCCACATGTTGCCGTGGGCGCCACTTCTGGTCCAGAGGACGGTCTCATAACCGTCGTCGGCCAGCAGCTTTACACTCAGAACACCTGGACAGTAGAGGAGCAGGATGGAAGTGGAAGAAACTGAGAAATACTTTAACTGTACGGAGACAACCATCACAGAAGCTTTAACATACAGACGTTTAAGGCTAAATATTCTTATTTTATATTAAATGTATTCACATCACGTCCTCATGGTTCAATTACATCATTATTTCACGACTGCGTTTGCTTTTTCCTGTCGTTCTCACCTGTATTCGGGCCGTAGAGTTTATAGAAGAAGGAGAGGCAGTGATCTGTGGAGATCGACTGAGGGAATGAGAGTACACGTCCGAACGCACCACGAAGAGAAGGACTCCACATGTCCACCACCAGACTCTTACCTGGACACACACAAAGAACAGAAGTTCTGTTGTTGAAATCCTCTAATTGGTTCTTTTCAGATTCACCTAAAATATTTATGAAAACCATGAAGCTAATGAGGTGCTTTCTACGGTCTGTAATGATACCAATCCAAAATTATTAAAGAAATGCATTTGTTTTTACTCAAATCATGACAAGGAACTTTACAAATGTATACATCACATAGCCTTTGTTCAGAGTAATGCTGACTTCTGACTTTCTTATTTATTTATTAATTATATTATATTTATTTTTTTATTAATAATTACATTTTTTAAATAATTTTTTAAGCCTAATGTATTTCATTGGAATTTTCTTTACGTCATTATGGTTATTATGTCAACCAACCTATTCTATATGCAATCTTGTACTACAACAAATATATTATGTTACTGTATATCATTTTTTTCCCTTTTTTGACAGATTAATTGAGGATCATGTGATAATGTGTGGTTTTCAATAAAGAGAAAGTTACATATAATGACAAGGAAAACTCGTCCCAACACTTCAGTCTGGAGAACAAAACCAAATGCATTTGTGTCGCTGTTCTGTTAGTTTCCCCACAGACAAAACATCAGGAGTGAAAAAGTGACAAATATTCAAACCCCCTGAGAGAAGAACTCTTTACATTTCTTTTTTAAACCTGATTTTTGCATCATGGAATAAAAACACCCTAGAAGTAGTTTAATTTCTTATCTGAAATTCACATTTTATTAGAGACATTCTGAAGTAAGGTGAAACATTTTTTAATTTTTTTATTATATCATTTTCTGTAGCCATGACTTATTGATGTAATCATTGTTATTGTATTTTTATTTATTAATTGTACCAAATGACCTTTGGCCATTGAATATTTAGTTTTGTCAAAACAATGCAAATACTTTTTTTTTTTAATTTTCAAGTCAAATTCAACTTTCCCAAAACGAACGATGATTTTACTTAATTTCAGGACTTTTCCAGATTTAAGATGCTGCAAAATCACCATGTTAAAGCACCACAAAGCAGAAATCCTTTGAAAACACACATGAAAGTTCTCTAATTTGTGAACACTGACAATTTTCTTTACCATCCTGCTGTTTCATTTGCATTTTCAGTTTGTGCATTAAAAAAAACCCAAAAAACTGAGTACAAATGCTGAGTATCTCAAAACAGCACCTCCACTCTCCACTTCCCTTCAAGACTGCAAAGACATTCACTAATGTCTTCAGACAAATGATAAAACTGATCTTCCATTACATGAATTACCATTATTACTTATTTAGCATTATTTTTTGCATTCCATAAACTCACCAATGCCAACTGTGTGGTCCACCCCGTCCACCAGCGTCCAGTCAAAGTTATCACTGGTGTCCTGATACCAGTCACATAATCCATCTTCAAAATTACACGACACCCCTAGAAAACAGAAAACACCTTAGTCCACGTACAATAGATTTACAACACTGAATAGAATAGAACAGAACAGAATAGAATAATAGCCTTTATTGTCAATGTGTGTGCAATCAAATTAGGAGTGCTCCTCCAGTCAGTGAAATAATATGAATAAGAAAAAACCAATACATCAGAAAATAAGAATAGAGTGAATGTATAATTACAAAAACTAAAAAGTAAAATAAGAAAATAGAATTTTTTTAAAAAAAAGTAAAATATAAATAGAACTACAAGTAGAATAAAATAAAAATAGACATCACATATGAATACACACAATATTAATAATATAAGAGTATATGTATATCTGTGAACGGGTCTATTAAAATAGAGCATGTGTTCATTCTGGAGTTTTACACGTTCACATTGGAGTTACCTGTTGGAAAATGCGGGCGGTAGTTGGCGTTACATCTGATGAAGTGAACATTTTTTACTTTTATCTCTGCTGACTGCTTCAGGATCTCGGCGCGAGCTTCAAATGCCAGCTGATGAAGATAAGACAGAAGAACAGAAAACAAGAATCACCAGCAGTTTCACCTCTGACCTACCAGTGGAGATGTGAACCACAGATATAACAGGAAATCACACGCTGTATTTAAAGTCCCATGAACAGTAAACAGTTGTCTGGTTTCCCTCAGGCTTCATTTTGCTCTGGTGCAGTGGTACAGTGGTGCCCCCTTGTGGTTGCTTTGTGTACAACCTTCGTGTGGGGTGCTGCTGGGAAAACAACTGTCCTCTGCTACATTCACATAATGACTTCATGATTTTAATATTTTTATTCTTCTTTGCCCTTTTCTCCTATTATTTTAATATTCTTATTTCACTTTCTACAAAATCTTATTGATTATTCAGTTATTTTACTGTTTTTGTTTATCTTTTGCTGCTTCTATGTGATGTAATGTTGTCTCTATTATTTTTACTCTCTCGTTATCCTCACAGTATTTTTTTCTCATGCTCTATTTTCCTGCAGTTGATATTCTACATTTCACCTTGTGTAATTTCTCTTTTTCATCATTTTTACCCTAAATTTTGAATTAATAAAGTTGTTTTATGGTGGCTGTGGTGTTTTTCTGTTAACTTATCCCTGAGCCAAGGACTTTCTATACTACAAAGTATAAAAGCGATAAATAAAAGTTATTATCTTGCCTGAGTCTGAGCTGAATGTCACCATAGAGTAAAACACATTTTCAAACCAAGACATGCCTCAAACTGTACATTTCTTTATTATAAGATGTTTTAATCACAGGACTGTTTTGATGTGGAGATTTATTTTTTCTGACTGAATAAAGGTTAACCAAAAAGTAAATTATTTGTCGAACACAGTATCCCAGTATTTAAGAGTTGTACTCATGTTTGCTTTTGAGTTTTTCTGTGTCAGAGTCTGAAATATAAAATCCTGTGTAAAAGGCCAAAGTATACCCTCGTCCAGACTATACCCGGGGTTAAAGCGGCCTAGGCCAGATTATAACCTGGGGCATAAATGATATCAGTAGTGTTGAGTGATATAGACAAGAATTACCTAAATTTTCAACATTTTATTGGGGTTCAGTTTTGTCAGGTAAGTTAAGTGAGAAAGGTAACAGACTTAAATCTTAAAACTCTAAACAATTACTTTTATTACTTCAACTTGAAAAACTTCAGTCAGTAAAAAGATTACACTTCCACAAAGATCAAAGATTACTACCACATTTCTCAGTAGTGTTTACACATTAAAATAAAAGCATATTAAAAATAAAACATTATAATGCAACTGTAACATAATGTTCAAATAATCTGACTGTTCATTATATAATAAAAGCCCTGAAATGTCAAGTTCGGGGGGGGGGGGTGTTTCATGCCCCAAAACCCAGACCTGGGTAACTATATTTTGTTTTATCGTATGCCATTGATTGAAAGACAATACATCTGATTCTGAAACCTTACCTGGAAGCGGTTTTTCCTGTCTCCAACAGCTACCACGGCGTGTTCCCATGCTCCTTCCTCTGTTCCCGTCTTCCCAGCAAACTCCCACAGTTTTGGCAGCACGCCCAGTGAGGTGTCAATCACCCTGACGGACAGCTCACCTGCAGTGGAGACAAGAAAACCGAGTTACACCTGAAGCTCTTAAAAAGGGCGTGAAAAGACGACACAGCTGCTGGAGTATGTGCGGTACCGATGTGGTCGGGGTTCCCAGTCAGGGCGAAGTCAAAGCTGAAGGTGCAGGCGGGTCCAGAGGGGCCCAGGAGCGGGGTCCGGGTCTGGGCTTCAGTCAGCTGCTGACCCGAGGCTTCAGCTACGTACAGGTAATCATCTAAGAAATAAATGAAAGGGTTTGCAAGGAGACCAATGAGATACCTTTGAGTTTTATTAATGACATTCTGAAGAGTTGAAGAGTACTGTGGTACCTGCAGAATGACGACCAGATGATTCGTTTTTATACAGAACCCAACCCTGACTCCCAATGCTGGAATCAGTCCAACCTGAGGCTCCGTCTTCAAACGAGAAGTCACCTGCAAACAAACAAACAAAAAAAAAAACACAACAAAAAAAAGTACTTTTATTCAGACCATTAAATACATACAGAGACAGAGGGAATCTAAGAAACTAAACAAACAAATATAAAACACTTTTCTCTGTGGTATGACATAGCTGTGGTGCCTTGAGAAACCATTTAACCTTGGTCTCACATCTGTTTGTGTGTGTTCTGCGACCAGACTGCCTCCTGCTGTGGAAAGTCTGGAATATCAGGACAACATAGAACCACTTAAAGCTGCAGTGACAGTATTTTTAGCACCGCTGGGCAAAAATTCCACAACTGCCTTTCAGAAGACTTTAATACAAGTGCACTGAGTGGACATGAGACTTCTGTGACTGATAACCACAAGCATCTTTAGACAGAGGTAGGTTAGATATGTGACTGATAGTTGGAATTACCACTGATCACAGGACAGACCCAGATGGTAGCTGGGTGGGATTCTACTTCTGTACTCTGTTTCAATAAGGAAGTTGGCTTCACTTTTCCAGAACAGCATGAAATCATGTCATGTATATCTATATTTAGTCTTTTGGTTTGGACTAAGAGGAGAGAGCTGTTGAAGGAATTCTACTGTTATTTAACCCTGATTTCAGCTCCTGCTGCTTTGACTCTGGATCATCCTCCTATGGCAGGTGATGGTAACACAACTTAACACTTGATGCCAACTACATAAGAATAAAACCAGTGTCCCTGTATGTCAGCATCATGTTCTATCTGAATCAATTCCAGTTGAATGTTAGAGGTTGTCAGGTTCTGTTCTATGTTCCAGTCCTGTGGTCTGGATGCAGGAGATCAATCTCCCAATCGAAGTGGGTGGTACTTTCACTGGAGGAGAACTCAACTAATTCAGTCAAAGTCCATATATAACGTCTACCAGTGATCAATAGGAACTATATTGATATCTGTAACCATTTACATGTTATAAACCATCAACATATGGATCATTAGAAGACACATTTTTACCATTTCAAAACTTCATAAAAAATTCAAAAATCAAAATGTCATAAAAAATGTGAACAAACTTTGCAGACATTGTCCCAAGGAAGCAACATTTAATATTTAAAATTAATCCGACCAGTAGTTTAGTAAAAGATTAAAAGAAATTGACAAAGACGAGGACAACAAAGATGACGCCTTCACAGAGGACAGGAGAGGAGGTCTGTTTGGTGGACTCTAAACAACAACCAACATCCCTCCAAACCTCTCCTTCTATGCTAATAAAAACAATAATCCTCATTTTAGTTGTAAATGTAAACATATTTGTGAATATTCTGTTCTATTTGTGAAATCAGTTCCGTTTAAATCTTAAACACTATACCTTCAAAACTGAGTTGAAATGTAAGTAAAACAGGCAGACAGGTAGTTTTATTTATCACGTAGGGATTAAAACTTGCCAAATCCTCGCAAACAGGTCATTAAAAGGCAGAGATTTCATGTTTATCTAGTGGGTGTAAAATATATATGCATGTGTGACTATCTGTTCATCTGCTGAGCTCGTTGTTATTCACCTACAGAGAAACTGACAGATAGAAGAACATCATCAGTCACTCATTTGGATTTTGTTTTACAACCATAGTAATAATAAACGTCATTCCTGTTTAGCCTCTGTGCTTTTCACAAACCTGATAATAGTATAAAAGGATAAATAACCTCACCACATTTGCTTTCATCCTCTGCTTTTGGACAGTCGTCTTTAAAGTCACACATCTTCTCTGGTTCAGTGCAGGGGTGTGGAGGAGGTTTGGGGAATTTCGCCCAGGTCCCATTTCCTGTTCACCAGTAGAATGACAAACACTGATTCAGTTTAAATAAAACTCTGAAATGACGGTTTATTAAAAGGTGAGACAGACGAGGAAGCTACCGGTCGCTACACGACATTCAGGAGACAACGCGATGCTGTCGACGGCGACACCTCCGTAGTCAAAGTCTCTGATGGCCGCCATTATTAGAATCTACAACGACAGAAAATTCAACAGAACAGGAGAAAAACTGACTCAAATATCACTAGAAATGTAACGTCATCCAAAATATAAAGACACAAACACAAAGACAAATGAACCATTATAAGCATAAACCTGCCTGGAAGGTGGAGTTGGTCACAATCTCCACCTCGGCCTTCACCCAGACGTCGCCCAGAGCTCCGCCCCTCTCCCACACCGGGTAGACGATGCTATCTGCGACCAGCACCGTCAAACCACCCGACCTCGGCCCAAACTGGTGGGTGTACATCACCATCTGCAGCAGAAGGATGGAGGGACATGATGGAGGCCTTTCGTCAGTCAGTATTTACAAAACTGGATATCTTTAAAGAATGAGTCCAGTTTTAATGTTAATATTATCACATGAAGCCTGTGTCTTATTAATAATGTACGCATTTTTAACATGAATTCTTCCTCTGTGGTGTGGAGATAAAAACCCACTACTGCATACATATAGTTCTGTACAAATATCTGGTAGAGTGTAAGAAAATATTAGTTATGCAATATATTGCATAACTATTTTTCATTTATGATACTGTATCAATATTTAAGTCAATATAAAAGTATTGTATATGCCTGGTTTTTTTAGGTATTTATTCAAATGCAGACACAGACACAGGTTCACTTTTGTTTTTTGGTTTTCTTTCTTTTATTTATATATATTCATATATATTGACATGGTTATTTTGGTCTTTTATTTATATATTCACATGGGTATTTTGCTTTGTTGTTTGTGTACTAAAAACATATTTGCATTAGATCCTGTTGTGATCAAATAACACATTTGTTTAGTATTTGTATATATTGTCGTGTACATTTTTCCAGGAAAGAGTCTTAAATAAATAAATAAATAAATCGCCTCCTTAACAGTATTGTAATATTTGGTGTCATGATCCTAGTATTGTGATTTGCATTGTATCGCCAGATTCTTGCCAATACGTACACACCCCTAGTCTTATTCCATCTTTATCTAAGTTGTTTTTCAGGGTTGAAATGATCATACATATTTATTTCTCAGTCTCTTTTCTTCAGATACAACAAGACAATACAGGAAATATGTGACCTCTGACCCCATGACAAGTAGCAGCACAAACAATTAGATTTTGTTAATTAATTTGTTGATTCCTTTGTCTGTTTACTTTGTTCACTTTTATTCATTTTGTTGATTATTTTGTTGGGTTTTTTTTGCAAATTTTTGCTTCATGCTGCTTATTTTTTTCAATTTGTGGCTCATTTTGCTTATTTTTTTATTATATTTGTGACTAAAACATCAAAAAATTAATGCTATAAATCTCATATTGTTTAAGCAACAGGGTTCAGGACATGTTAAGTACAGAGGAAGGTCACACTAAACATGAACACTTTGGTTTATAGAAGCTGATTTTAACCTGAAACTTTTGTTTTTCCTGCTGTACATACAGTACTTCACAAATATCAGATTGGATCTAAATACAGAGACAAATGCATATGTGTGGACATTACAACTTTAATGAACCAACAAACCTAATGTTGGACTAGGACTTTTATATCAACTGTCAGTTGCAAATGTGGATTCATCTACCTGTTTCTACCTGTGTTTTTAAAAACCACAGGAAGTGGCTATTTTAGTCTTTCAAAAAGAAAATTATTATTAAAATCCATGAGCTGTTTAGAAGTTGTTTTTAGAGACAATCAGTGGTTTTCGAGCTGAGAACAATAGACATATGATTCTTTCACTGCAAAAAAAAAATCATACAATATGATATCGCCCCTAAAGTTTAGCCCCTTATGGGGAGTTTTCTGAGTTGGTAGAAATATTACTGTACCTGTAAAGGAATAAGGGAAGAAGTAATTGGACCAAAGGTTTGAACTCACCTTACAAGGATGTAAACTTGTGGTGGGTTCAAGGCGTGGACTTTGAAAAGCTGCCCAGTCACTTAGGAGACCCCCTTTAGGGACAGTGACATACAGGAAGTGTCCTGGGGGTGAGTTCATTTAAGGTTAGTTAATGCTCTAAAAAGACATAGGACATATGACAACACAGTAAAAACACAGTAACAAGAACTGTAGTTATGTCCAGGCTGAAAAAAAGATTCAAATACAAAAATTTACTAAGACTTTTTCATGAGTTTCAAGGATGAATCTAATAATTTCTATTTTGGTTCACAGCCTTTAAACCTCAAAAATCTAAACAAACCACCAGTGACCAAAAGCATCTACTAGTATAAAATGTTTAATAACTTCTGAACCATTAATCCTATCAATACATGTAAACAATTGGTGTAAAATACAGTTATTCATCTTTTCATGGTCATCAGATATGACCCATTTGGGCGTTCAGAGGCTCTGTAGTTACCATGGAAACACCGTCACAGTAAAACCCATGGAGTTGGATCAATGACAGTGGATGGAAATGACTGTTTTTACATTCAGTTAATGATATAATTTGCTGAAGAGGTCACTTTTTCTCAGTTTTTCTCTATTCTGATATAATAATCTTTGAATTTGCACTATGAACATCTACATTGTAAGTAAAATAAATATAGCATAATATTTCCCTTTTACTGAATAATGCAGAGGATGAAATAATAAACAGTGATAAATAAGTTAGGAAAGGTTAAATGGAGAGAAATATTCATTTGCAAGTGACAGCGGCTTCCAGGATGAACTGGAGCTGAGTGTTACCTGATGCGGTGTTGTTGGAGTGGTCTCTGCCCGGGCCTTTCTGAGGGTCTGAGATGGAGATGTTTTCCTGAGTCGTTCTGACCCAGGTGAGTGGGGACAGACTCCTCAGGTCCCAGTCACAGAGGCCGTCCTCGAACGTACAGAGTCGGTAACCGTCTGCAGACGAAAAAAAAGAGAGATCACATCTACAGCTGGAAGCACTTTAGTCTGAAGTCATTTCATTTGCCTCTGGAAACTGGAAAATAAAGGATAGGGAAGACGGTCATTTATAACATCCCCCAGAAGATGTCCAAACATAACAATGATGTGGTGAAGCTCTAAATAAAGGGTGTCAAACGTACGGTCTGTGGGCCAAAACCAGCCCGCCTAGGAGTCCAATCTGGCCAATGGGATGGATTTGTGAAATGCAAAAATTACACTGAAGATATTAAGAATCAGGGATGTTAAAATTATTTTAGTTCAGGGGTCACATACAGAACAACATGATCTCAAGTAGGTCGGATCAGTAAAATAACAACCTACTAACAAAAACAACTCCAAATTTTTCTCCTTGTTTTAGTGCAAAAAAGTAAAATTACACAAAATTTGTACATTTACAAACAATCCTTTTACAAAAAATGGGAATAACCTGAGCAACCATGAACAACCTGAAATTTCAGTTAATTTTTTTAATAATTCTAATATTATTGTGCCTGTTACTAAACATTTTGTTTCTTTGTAGATCCACTCTGACCTGTTAGTCATGATGCACATGAAGAAATGATCGACTGGGGCATAATATTGTTAAAAATGCACTAAGTTAGCCTCATAGCATAATTGCCAAAGTCATTTTCTGGCCAAATTGTGAAATCGGCATAAGTTTATTCTCTTAATACTGCTGCTTCATGTGATGCAGATATCACAATTTGGCCAAAAAACTGACTTAGGCAATTTTATTATGATGCTAATGACTTATTTTTCTTAATAAATTTCAGGCTGTTCATGGTTATTTTATGTTATTTACATTTTTAAAGATCATTTTACTTTACTTTCTTTTAATTCACTCTGAAATATAGAGAAGATTTTGTAGTTGTCATTAATTACAGATTATTATGGTATTATTTTACTGGTCTGGTCCACCTGGGACACATATTGGGCTGTATGTGGCCCCTGAACCAGAATGAGTTTGACACCCCCACACTGAATTGTTCATCATTATTCTCATGGTGGATGTTCTTACCACAGTCTAACTCATCGCTCCCGTCACCACAGTCGTCAGTGCCATCGCACATTTGTCGCGGCTCGACGCAGACGTTATTGATGCACTTCTTCATCCCTGGTGGACACTCAGAAAGTGGAGCTGATGAAGAGTTGATGAAAACAACAGTACAGTTAAAACTAGTGTCTTCTTTTCATCAGTAAATGTAATGTTTCTGGACCGCTGTTTCTGTTAAGATATATTAAGACATAAAACCTCAATATGGAGAAAAATAATGACTCAACTGCATGAATAATTAAAATATTAAGACAATAAGGTACTGTACTAAAATTAACCATTAAAAAAGAAACAACTCCTTAATCATTTTAATGACAGATTTATATGGATCGATATGCATTTACTGCTTTTAATGATTTAAAAACTCATTTGTCCTCAAACAGTCCTATGAAAATCCTTACTATGTATTTTTATGTGAGTGCTTGTATTTAAATGGAAAATTTTCTACTTCGCTATATTTCATTTCACACAGGTATTGTACTTTTTACACAACTTTTACAGCTACATTTACCAGTTATTTTTAATTTTACATAACTTACCCAGGGAGAAACAATGGATTAATTACTTGATTGGCAACTATCTTGATGATGATTTAACTTTTCATGTCTGAACAATTCATGGTTAGATTTATTGCTTTAATTTGTAATTTTCTTAATCAATTTATAATAATTTTGAGGATTTGGTGATGAAGATGTCACAGTGGATTCATGACTCGTGTTCAAATACTTTTAGAACAAACTAATACTGTAAATACTCAATATACTGATCCATAATAGATATAATCATTAGTTAAATACTTTTACTAAACCATTTAAAATGAGCTTCACTTCAACCCCCTGACAACAGAAAGGTCTGTCTTTACATATTAATGTTTCTCTACCACTTCTGCACCGCTTGGTTCATTTTATTGGTTCAACAATTTTTGTTGAATACTGATAAACTGTATTAATAATCAATATTTGTTGGATTTACCAGGAAAAGCACAGTCCAGAAACTCCAGCTGGTCTAAGGCCATGTCTCCACTCTGGCCTTCGGAGCGCTGTGAGTGAAACCGGATCTGGAAGGTGGTTGGAATCCGGCCCAGGAAGATGGTGGCCTCCCTCCACCCACGGACACTGGTGTCCTCGGGACGCCACACCACGGCATCTGCAGAGTCTCCAGAGCGGAGGACGGATGCCCACAGAGGCGAGCCGCTGAATCCTGTATGACCTGAAACAAGACGGATACTTTAACACCGTCCTCCAGGAAACCACACAACTAATCTGGACACTGTAGAAAACTGATTAGAGCCATAATTATTTATTTAGTATAGTTTGACATTTTGTCTTCAGTTTGATGCTGCTGTTTGTTTTTTAAATAAGTCTTTGTGCACTTTTTCTTAATCTTCTTAACCTTCTACTGCAGTCCTCTAGTCATTACAGTTTGACATTCTCTTCATCCTGGTATCTTAATTTATTTTATATTCCATTTTATTTGTATTGTCCTCTGTGTCTGTGTTTTGTTTTAATGTTGTATAATGCAGACGCCCTCTCGTGTTACTGCAGAACAAATATACCCACGGGTACAAATAATGTTACCTTGAACCTTGATTAAATTTGAGATGAATAAATATACAAATATTAGAAAAGATGTGAGTGTTTTTACCTGAGTCCCACAGGAAATATCTGAGGTGGAGGCGACATGTCGGTGCAGACTGTTTCATCTCTGGTGAAGTTAAAACTGCAGTACTGACTTTACCGTCAGCGCCCGTCTGCACCGCCGTTACACCCATAAACCATCCTGAAGGTGAAGAATGTTAAATATCATCATGGGATAAATATCATTGCATTGGTTAGTTTGGTTTAGTTGTCTTTGCTTCCAAAATGCCTCAAAGATGGTTTTTATTTTATTTCTTTCAACACTTTTTTTTCGTTTTGAACTTTACGGAAATATTGATGTTTTCATCTCAAATCATCATGAACAGGACATCTTACAGCTGTAGACATGATGTGTCCAAATATTTATGTCCATATAGTTTATAAACATCAATATTTCCTTATAGTTTAATGGTAGATTTTTCTTCCTCAGTGAGATGTGAAGAAAGTAGATGGTTAGTTGTGGTAGAAAATTATTATTT
>JAPQRQ010000005.1:2624270-2639504 GCA_037367365.1 Apogon talboti | reverse complement strand
GACACAAATGAACAACTGCTGAATTCAGACTAAAACCAACTGTAAAATAATATGAGCTTTAAGAACAGGAAGTGGAACGTGTGGATCATATGTTCACCGGGACACCAGAAGGTTAATAGGAAACACCTGCACCATTGAAAATGCTGTTTTGTTTTGCAGCGGGACAGTGCACGTCATCTGGAATGGTTGAAGACTGTGAAGGACAGTCACGGATCAGTAGAGAGGTCATCTCTATCGTTAGCATCAGCCATCAACAACAAGGGAATCTACCTGATCAGTGCACAAAGTGTTAAGAAGGTTAAAAACCAAACCGAAAACCAAAGATGACAGCATTCCAAAATTCATTAAACTCAGACATTGTCTCAGAGAACACTCAATATTCTGACAAAATAATTAAGGACAATATGTGTGTTTGTCATTCCAGCTAAGCCTTGATACCGTCCTGAAACTCCAGATTCCAGAGGGACATGATGATGGACAGATAAGAAGTTATGTCCTTGGGGACCTGCGGGAACTGCAGAACAAACTCATGCTCATGTCTGGGAAAGGGCATCAGGGGAAAAAACAAGTCGATTACTTTGTTGAGGTACTTTTTTCTGTTATTAATATTTTCATTTGTGTGGAAATAAACAGTTTACTGGTCACAGAAGCAATGGTGGATTAACCTACCAGCGCTCTTGGCACCGCACCCCCTCCCCATTTGAACATGTAAAATGTTGAAAATAATATAATTGCTCATGCCCGGATTCGAGCCCCAGTCTCCTGCATCATAGACCGTAGGGTTACTTACGGATCTATTCGTCCACATGTACCTAAGAGTGCAAATTTATGCTCCCCAATCCTCTCCTGTCTCTTGTATTGGAGAGTGGAGGGGTCTGCTGCACACATGCAATTTATGACGAAAGTCTTTACAGTAAAGGGAGTAAAATCTAAACTAGACTACAGTCTAATCATGAAGAGACAACTGTCTATTCAGCAGTATTTGGGTCTGTATGAAAAACCAATGGGCAGCCACAGAAGGTATGAACGTATGACTCTACAGATAGAGCTATAGAACTGCATGGACTGAATATGACCTATGTTTGAACACAGACAGTGACTGAGTGAATCACACACAGGTGTCAAACAAAGGCCTGTACCTGGACTGGATCCTGTTGGTTCTCATTCTAAATGATTTTAATGTAATGGAATTCAATGTCACAACTGAGTCCAACCTTATTAAAGCCAACACTGTGCTTTGGTTCATAAAGTGGTCACATTAGTCAGGTTACTCTCAATTCATTCTATTACTATATGATAAAAAAAATACAGTTTTATGTGATTTGAAGCATTTATAATGTTAATTTTGCTTCATTTCACCCCCCTTGAACCCCCGTCAGAGCTCTGACCCTTGAACCTACCACTCTCCTGCCCTCCCCTTCCATTTTTTCTGGATGCGCCACTGCAGTTGGACAGAGACACTTCAGAGGCTTCAGGCAGTATACCATTAATTAGAACTCCAAGGGTATTTTCTCCGTTTTTACATACTTCCTTAAATTCACCTTTTTGTGGTAAATGTAAATAGTAAGTATTTTATAGTAAAATGTTCAGGACAATCGCAGCTAAAACCTAGGCCTATTTTTGTCCTAGTTCACTGTAGAAAGAGATAAATAAGCCCAAATGCCCAAGGTTTACAGTCAGATTTGTGAAAATGTTCAGATATCTTGTGAAAACACACCTGTGGTCATTTGACAAAGTGTTTTGGTGTTGAAATAGGCTTAACAAAGTCTGAGCTTCACAAAAGTAGTGGAATATATGAATAAAATAAGTGTAGAGATGCCAGCTCCCTCTTATGTTTTGCGTTTTGTGATCCTTTATCTTAGGAACCAAAGATAGAAGATCCCCTGAACACAATGCCCCCTCCACCCACAGGTCAAGCTTTTGACACCATGTTATATGAATTAATTTAGAATTTCCATATCAAGGACTAAAACATTTTCATTGGATGAAATTAAATTTAAAAATATACCCCTTTTGGTCATATTTGCATAACGTCACCTAACATCATGTATTTTACATGACCTCCGACCTTCTGGATTGATATGTTTTCATTCCCTCAAACAACAGCCTGAGTCTGGTACAGTTATGAAGTAAAGAATTAACCATATTTAAAGCCTTAAATGATCAGAAAATAATGTGTTCACACAACTCTGGTGGGATTTGGTAGGGAAACGTAGGCTTTCATTGTACTCCAATGAAAAGATAATTAGAGTAAATATTATACATAAACATTAAAGAAGGCATGATGGATTGTACCGCAATAGGTGTTCTTCAGGTATTTAATGCAAATTTTGAAGTTTCCCAGTAGAAATTAAATTTTATGTGTGAAATTTTTTGTTTTTTTTAATTTGTACTTTCCATTTTGTTTAAACTGTTTATTATTTGTGTGTGCAAATCAGACTGTCCTTGTTTTTCAGGTTTTTGATGGTGTCCAGAGACTAGCTAAAGCATTCATTGCCCTGTACATGGGTGGGAATCCTCTGTTCAGATGCTGGGAAGCTCAGATCAGATGCTGCATAAGTAGTAATGAACCCAGTATTACAATGGACTTCAACCTGGACCGTGGTCTGGGCGCTGTCACTGTGAAGGGCAACGTAGACGAGGAGCTTCCTGAACTTTGCAGGAAAATGGAGGAATATCTGGATGACTGGATGGATTTTGTGGAGAATCAGAGATCACACCATTATTATCTAAATTACTACACGGCAGAACAGATTGTCAACCTGTGTACCAACCTGTCTCAGCAAAAGTTGATCAGTGTCAGTGATCAGGTTCTCATGTTGCTTTCTTTCATTAAGCCCGACTGCACAGCCGCTGACCTGCTGCATGTATGGGGTACACTTCAACATGCAATGTCTACCAAACCACAGGAAGAGGTTCAGACACTTGAAGTGGTGCCAGAAAATGAGGTAGTCAGCTCAGATTTTACCATGGACTTGGATTCATTGCCAGGTCACATAGACCAGGCAAGTGGTTTGCAAAAATTTGATCTGATATGGGAAGCTTACATGAAAGACATGAAGAGTTTTCTTCCGGACATTCTCGATGTACAAACCCTTGGAAGACTGTTAGAAATACTAGCAAACAAAGAAAATAGCAAGGATACATACATTCAGAGAGAGCTACCTAATGGCCTTGCAATTGGAAATCCAAACCTTGTTGTTTGCCCACATGATGAAGTCCTAACATCTTGCATCTCAGTTTACATGTGCAGTAAAAACGAGACACTTCCTACCTATGATGAGGTCCTGTTGTGCAACTCCACAACATCATACGAACAGGTGGAACTTTTCCTCAGGCGCTGTCTTAGCAAAGGCCACAGGGGACAGAAGATATACACTCTGCTGTATGGGGATCTGCTGACTTACGATGTGAGCTCCAAAGTTGAGAAGTTTTTTCAACAAATGACAATGAAAAGCAGACAAGACTACAAGCTGGTCATTATCTGTAGCTCAGAGAGAGAACATACATACCTTCCATCAGCCTTCAGCCAGTACAAAATGCACATGGTACCTCAGGAGAAACTGGAGAGAATCCAGAGATACCTGCACCAACACTATGTAGTCCCAGAAAACCAACCTAGTGCTGCTGCTGTGTTCAAAGACCGGAAGCGTGTTGGTGTTGTCTCATCCAAAAGGGCTGGTGTTGGTATGTACTTAGAGTTTTAACCTCAATCATCAAATTACAAAGATATTGATACTGTTGACACATGAATAATGACTTTTTTTGTTGTTGGTTTTTTTTTGTATAGGTAAATCCCTCTATATTAAGAGGTTGCATGAAAAATTGCAGGGCTCAACCACATCTTCAGTGATGAAATGCATTCGCTTGATTGAACCTGAGGTTGATGAGAATGTGATTCTTCAGTCTCTCTTATGTGACTCCAACAAGGAAGAACTCACAATGTTCCATTTTGATGTCACATCATCGGTAATGATTACCTTCAGTAAATGTTTAATTTCCTTTTCTTTCATTCTCTTCATTTAATAAGAGTCATGTTTCATCTCACTAACCAGGTGCAGAAAGGTCTTGATGAGTTTCTGTTCAAATTGCTGATTCTGCGTTATTTGATGGACTCCGAGGGAAACGTGTGGAGGTGCAGTGACAAGCAGCTGTACATCATCGAGATTTTAGAACAAACTGCGAAACCATTAAAAAATGCTTCACATCAGGTATAGGATTCTTTTAGAAATTTGATACTAATCTTTAAGTATTACCTATAAAATGCTAAATAAACAATCTGTTTTTGGTTTCCTCTTTTGTTTAGGCTCAAAGTGTGAATAGCTCATTCACAGATGTATTTCCAAATATTTTCTGCCGACCACCTAAAGAGGTACTAGAGCTAGAGATGAGTCCCTCTCTTGTTAATAATGAAGACCTACTCATGGATGATCAAGAATTCAGAAGCACTGCCTTTCAACGACCATACCAGTATCTTACACGATTTCATAACCGTGTCAATCTGGACAAGTTCAAATATGACAGTGAAAAAGATGCTGAAGGGTCACATGTGGAATGCCTCCAGATGTTTCTGATGTATTGTGGAATTCTGGACCCATCCTGGGCAGAACTAAGATACTTTGCATGGTTCCTGAACCTACAGCTACAAGACTGTGAGAATTCTGTTTTTTGTGATGCCTCATTGACTGGAGACGTCCTGCGTGGATTCAAAACCTTTGTGGTGGAATTCCTGATTCTGATGGCGAAAGACTTCGCCACTCCATCACTCTGCATTTCTGACCAGAGTCCAGGGAATGTACAAGTGGACCTAACTGGTGTCAAAGATGAAGACTTGGCCCCCTTTCTTATTAGGAAAAGGTGGGAAACAGAGCCACACCCGTACATCTTCTTCAATGATGACCACGTGTCTATGACCTTCATTGGCTTCCATCTTAAGGTCAATGAAAGGAAGTCTGTTGATGCCATTGAGCCCATTTCTGAAAAGGTGATAAGAAAGAATGTCATGAGCATAGCATTGTATGAAGGCCTAATGCAACAGAGGGTGCCATTCAACATTGACTTTGACTGTCTTTCAAGAAAAGAGAAAATAGAGCAAATCTGTAATGTTCTTGGTATCCAGTCTTCTTGTGACCCAGATGAAACATATGAGCTGACAACTGACAACATATTGAAAATGCTGGCAATCCATATGCGGTTCAGGTGTGGCATTCCTGTCATCATCATGGGGGAGACGGGATGTGGTAAGACAAGACTCATCAGATTTCTTTGTGAGCTCCAGAGAAATGGAAGGCCAGCTCAGAACATGCAACTTGTCAAGGTGCATGGAGGGACAACTCCGAACATTATTTACACCAAAGTTCGAGAGGCAGAAAAAAATGCCTCTGCCAACAAACAAGACTATAAATTTGACTCTGTTCTTTTCTTTGATGAGGCCAACACCACTGAGGCCATCAGCAGCATTAAGGAAGTCCTCTGTGACAAGACAGTTAAGGGGGAAAGTTTGACACCCGACTGTGGATTGCAGATTATTGCAGCATGTAACCCTTACCGCAAGCACACGGAGGAGATGATCAAGAGGCTGGAATCTGCAGGTCTTGGGTACAGAGTTCGAGCTGAAGAGACAGATGAAAAGCTTGGTTCTATCCCACTTCGCCAGCTAGTGTATAGAGTTCATGCATTACCACCAAGCATGATCCCACTGGTGTGGGACTTTGGACAGTTAAATGACCACACAGAGAAGATATATATTCATCAAATTGTGCAAAGAGTGATTGAAAACAAAGAAGTAGGTCAAAATCATATTAATCAAATCACTGATGTGCTCTCTGGGTCACAGAAGTATATGCGAACAAGGAAGGATGAATGCAGCTTCGTCAGCCTCAGAGATGTGGAACGCTGCATGCAGGCCTTTCTGTGGTTCTTTGACAACCATGCCAAGTTTTTTGCAGAGCTTAAAGAACTTGAGAAAAAACAAAATGCTGAGAGCAATGAAAGTCCTCAGAAAGAGACAGAGGTCAGAGATCCTGTGCTATGGTCTATAGTTATGGCCACGGCGGTATGCTACCATGCTAGTCTTGAAAATAAGGAAGACTACAGACAACAAATCTCCAAAAGCCTGTCACCAGCATACAGTGCAGGAAAAGTAAAGCAGGAAATATCACTCATGCAGGATTTATTTCTCAGCGGGGTGCCCATAGCAGACACAATTGCAAGAAACAACGCCCTCAAAGAGAATGTCTTCTTGATGGTTCTCTGCATTGAGCTAAGAATCCCTCTCTTCTTAGTTGGGAAACCTGGAAGTTCAAAATCTCTGTCTAAAACCTTAGTGGCTGATGCCATGCAGGGGCAAGCTGCACACTCTGAGCTTTACAAAAGGCTTAAACAGATCCATTTGGTGTCGTTCCAGTGTAGTCCTCACTCAACTCCAGAGGGCATCATCAATACATTCAAACAGTGTGGGCGTTTCCAGGAAGGAAAGAACCTGAATGAATACATTTCAGTTGTGGTCCTTGATGAAATTGGTCTGGCTGAGGATTCCCCAAAGATGCCACTGAAAACTCTTCACCCACTGCTTGAAGAAGGGTGTATTGATGATGATCCCCTACCTCACAAAAAGGTTGGATTCATTGGCATCTCCAACTGGGCTTTAGATCCTGCAAAAATGAACCGAGGGATTTTTGTTTCCCGTGGTGACCCTGATGAGAGAGAACTTATTGAGAGTGCTAAAGGCATATGCTCATCTGACTCTGTGGTTTTGCAGAAGGTCAAGGCTTTGTTTGAACCCTTTGCAAGAGCCTACCTGGATATCAGCAACAAAGGCAATGGTTTTTTTGGATTGCGTGATTTTTACAGCTTGATTAAGATGATTTTTACAGTGGCCAAGGTTTCTCAGAGGAAACCCACTGCAGAGGAAATTGTAAAGGCAGTGTTAAGGAATTTCAGTGGTAGAGATGATGTGGATGCAGTTGCTGTCTTTACTAAAGGACTTCAGATTGTACCAAATCTGGATAGCATCACAACCACTGAGTTTGTGAGAGAAAACCTTCAGGCAGTTGGACAAGAGGAAGAATGCCGGTACTTGCTGGTCTTGACAAAAAACTTTGCAGCTCTACAAATCCTCCAGCAAACTTTCTTTTCAGAAAGTTGTCAACCGGAAATTATTTTTGGCTCTAGCTTCTTGAAAGACCAAGAGTATACCCAAATCTGCCGCAACATCAATAGAGTGAAAATCTGCATGGAGACAGGTAAAACCGTTGTGCTTCTGAACCTGCAGAACCTTTATGAAAGTCTCTACGATGCTCTGAACCAGTACTATGTCTACTTGGGTGGACAGAGGTATGTGGACCTTGGGCTAGGAACCCACCGTGTCAAATGTAGAGTCCACGACAAATTCCGGCTACTTGTTATAGAAGACAGAGAGGTGGTCTACAAACAGTTCCCTATACCTCTCATCAACAGACTGGAGAAACACTACCTGGATATCTTCACTGTCCTCAAACCTGAGCAGAAAAAGACAGTGACTGAATTGGAGCAATGGGTTGAAGACTTTGTATCTCTAAGCAGTCAGGAGTCAACAGACACTCAGACGTACAAGTACCTACCAGCAGATGTCTTCATTGGCTACCACTCTGACACATGTGCCTCTGTCGTTCTTCAAGTAACAGAAAACAAAAAGAACACTTTGGAAAACTCAGACCCAGAGAAGAGAGTACTGGATGAAGCTAAACTTGTGCTCCTGAAATGTGCTACACCTGACTCAGTGGTACGACTGAACCACACTGGCCTTCCAAAGGTGGAGAGTGAACATCTGACCAGAGTCTACTTTGAGGACCTGAGCAACAGCTGTTTGGTTGACTACATATTAGCTCACACAAAGCAGGAAGTCCACTGCAGCTCCTCCTTCAGAGAGGTAAATAAAATAGTTATTCAAAGCCAGTTTCAAATACATCCTGCAGCTTTAGCCCTTTATAGGGCACTCCTAGATATACTCTGAAATTCTAAATTTCATCCTTAGTGTGTTATTGGAAGACATAACAAGACTTCATTACGTCTGTGAATTTTTTCAAATTTTTTTATTTTGAGGTAGAAAATCAAGGTCACTGAAGTTACCATATTTGGTTCCTTGCCCATAAGTGGTTTAAAAAAAAATCCCAGCAGTATATATGAAAAATACAAGAAAATCACATGTTAAGGTGAAAGTAACCTGTATTTTAGAACATTAGACCAACATAAGTGCTGATTCAGACACCTGTCCACATCCACATTAAGTCCAGATTAATTGCTATTAATAAGGACAATTGATATTGTTGATAGATCTTTAAGTCATTATTATATGCAATTCTATACAACAGGTAACAACATTCTCGAGACTTTTGACAGCATTTGACTTAAAGCCTCTGGAGAAGGCGTTGCCAAGTATCGCACTTCTGTCACTGCAGCAGTTTGACACGGAACAGTCGTTCCTGAAGAGGATCAGGTTTGTACTGAGGACATGAATGCATGGAGTTCAGTTTCACATCATTAATGGCCCTTTGACTTTTTCAGCATAATCCCAGTAAACGTGGAATCCAAGTTTATTAAGGTTCTCCCTTTGTAGGAACTTCCTCACAACTGAAAATGGAATCAGCAAAACCGGAGCCGATGTCAAAGTCCTCATCATTCAGTATGACTTTGATGAAGCTTCACAGAGTGCTAATCTTGTTGCATCTGCAAAGTAAGTCAGAGACATTTGTGGTAGGTGTTGTGCTGCCACTGTGCCCATATTGATGTTTTTGCTGTTCATTTTCAGATATTCATCCATAAACGAAACCAACAAGATAACTCAAGAGAGCACAGGGAGCAAAGTGTTTGTGTACTTCATCACCAGACTGCCAAGAATTGGAGGAGGGACATCCTATGTTAGCTTTCAAGGAGGTAAGGTTTTCTACTGATTGGATTTATTTGTTTTAATCACAGTCTTTGACCAGATATGTCAATCTTCACAGGCCTGTGGAGATCAATTCACATTGATGACCTCAGACGATCAAAAGATATTGTTTCAGACATCAAAACCCTGCAAAACATGACAATCAGTCAAATGTTTGAAACAAAGATTGCTCAGCCAGAAGGTAATTGATAAATATCGGAATTCTAATTTCCTCTGTTTAAAATGTCTTGTCATTAAGATCTTAAATGATATAAAATTACGATTTTTTTTTTTTTTTACAGCCATGGAGGTGGATGATGACTCTTACACAGGGAGTGAGGAAAATGTGAGTAATCATTTTTATTTTAGCTGTATACTGCTGTTGAAAAACAAAAATATACCTCTATGACATAAGACAATTAACTCTTATGCATCACTATAAACACCATTAAGCCACATTTTTCCCCTTCATCTGTATCATTTTGTAGGGCATATGACACATTTTTTTTGACAGAGTTTAAAATGCAAATTTTTGTAATAAATCATCATAACATTGAAGAAAATTTATTCTCCTATTTAGTCATTCAGGACAAAAATGTCCACTTTCAGAATCTGTTTATTAACAGTACAAGATTCATTACCTCCGCCAAGGAGGTAATGAATTCACTGGAGGTTGTTTGTCTGTCTGTTAGTTAGTTTGCAACATAATGCAAAAAGCTATGGATAGATTTTAATGAAATTTTCAGTAAACGTCCGAATGGGACAAGGAACAAGTGAGTAGATTTTGGGGGTGATCCTGATCATCGTCCGGATCGAGGATGAATATATGTTTTTGGCCAGCTGAGAGGTTATTCAACTGTGGGATTAGTTAGGTGTTAGTTAGGTGAATCATGGAATTTGAACTGGGTTACCTAGCAACAGATAAACAATAGGGTATTGCTGTTATTACACAGGGCTGCCTTGGCGGAGGTCTGCGCTCTCTGAGTGCTTTTCTAGTTTTATTTTTTGTTTGTTTTGTTTTTTTTTTGTTTTTGTCAAGTATTTTGATCAACTTCAGTCCAGATAAAAACATTCAAATATTGAATAATTATCAGGATTTTAACCCTTTAAATGCCCTAAAAATTTAATCCACCTGACCTGTTGGACGGACACGTCTGGCCCATGTAACTGAAACACAGTTACCTAATGCAATTTTTTATTGTCCACATAGCAAAAGTTGGGGGGTAGGGGATATTTTTTATTGGTTGACGTACTTAAAATTATTGAATGCTTGGTAGTTTTGACTACAGCTGAAGTTGTTTAAGAGATTTATGCAGAAAAAAGCAGAAAAAATATTAATTTGTAAAGTTTTTATAGCAGTTTTTTAGACATGGACATTTTCATCCTGGATGACTCAAGAGCGTATAAAATAAATGGACATCTGAGGGTCAAATCATCATCATCATGATCATCATCATGGCGGTCTCTAGGAACAGGCCTTTTCCTTGTGAGATGCTCCACTGTTCTCTGATCAGTGTTTCCTCTTATACCAGGCATTCGCTCATGTTGTGGACACGACAGAACTTGTGCGAAGTTGTGTCCAGAATGCCGTGGGAATGTTGAACGACCAGGGAGAAAGTGGAATTCGCAGCACACAGAGAGTTCAGATCCTCCTGACGCTCCTCAGAAACGACGACGCCATTAAAGGTCAGAAAAACAGTTTATACACAAGAACACAGTACATTAAACACACTGAACCTGAAATTTAGATTAGATCAAGGAAAAATGAAGACTAAAAACGTGCATAGCTACAAATGATTCCAAAACTCCAGTCTGATACTTCCAGCCCACAAAACTGTCCGAAATATACTCATACTACTACTACTACTACTACTACTATTACAACTTGTATTACTATTACTATTACTACTACTACTATTACAACTTATATTACTATTACTACTACTACTACTACTATTACTTCTGCTACTACCATTACTACTAATACTGCTACTACGACTACTACTATTACTACTACTATTACTACTACTACTACTACTACTACTATTACTACTACTACTATTACTACTACTTCTATTACAACTTGTATTACTATTACTACTATTACTTCTGCTACTACCATTACTACTAATACTGCTACTACGACTACTATTACTACTACTACTACTACTATTACTACTACTACTACTACTACTACTACTATTACTACCACTACTATCACAACTTGTATTACTATTACTACTACTACTACTACTACTTCTGCTACTACCATTACTACTAATACTGCTACTACGACTACTATTACTACTTCTATTACTACTTCTATTACTATTACTTCTACTACTGAATGATTCAATATCTGGAATTAATAGAACACTTCCTTATAGTGGACAGTTGTCCTTCCATTTCTCATCTGACAGAATAACCCCAGTTCCTCCCTAACATGACTACTGGATACAAATGTGGTAATAAAATGAATAACAGTATGTTCAGAATATGGCTATGAGAGAAGTTATGTTAAAAAAATCATGGCTTTGTGGTTTTATAGGAAATCCAGATACATGTTCAATGTGAAAGAGATAATTCATATAACAGACAGGAGCAGTTGTTGTTTGTAACATCATGTGACGCATCTGACGAAGGCTACCACACAGACACATGTTCATTCACAAATTGCCTGATATATTAAACTATTTGTAAATGTTTAGTTTCCAACAGGATTTGCAGGACTCTTTATGTTTATCTGACTCTCATCAGGAGAATTTCTGCAAATTATGAAGAAGCGTCTTCATTCCTTGTTGGTAATTCATGATAGCAAAAAAGAAAATTGGGTGATGAAAGAGGCTTCCAACATTGATGCGTTGCAAAAAGGAGGCACGTTCAGGTGAGCACTACACCAAAGGTTGTCTTCTTATGTAGACTATTAAAATGGAAGACCAAATTCACTGTCACTGCATTTTATATGTTCTTTACATCTCCATTGTTTTA
Organism: Apogon talboti; assembly: GCA_037367365.1. Lineage (NCBI taxonomy): Eukaryota > Metazoa > Chordata > Actinopteri > Kurtiformes > Apogonidae > Apogon > Apogon talboti. The sequence continues at coordinate 2,627,611 of JAPQRQ010000005.1, read as the reverse complement.
TACATCTCAATAGTTTTTGCACATACATTAGTTTTAACTTACTAGTGTATCGTCTTGTATATATTCTTATTAATTTATTCATTAACATTTAAGTGTTTATTATCTATTCCAGAATGCTTGTAATGATTGAATGTGATTGCTGCTGCTGTAACTCCTGTAATTTCCCACAAAGGATCAATAAAGCATTTATCTATGTATGTTTAAAGCATTTGTAAAGAGGTATTTGTGGATCATTACAGAAACACCCTATGGAAACATGCCCAGGCTGCAGTCATCCCTGTCTTGGCTCAGCTGGTCTCAGTCATAGACCGTGACCATAACTTGGACATCTTGCTAAATAAAAACTGTAGTGAATCTTTCAAGAGGTTGTGGTTGGACATCTTTGGGAATGAGAAACTGCTGGAAATCCCACAACTAACATTTGACCACAAGTAAGTGGTCACACTGTATTTTGCCTAACTTTTATTCCTAAAGTAGAATGATGACGAACTGCAGCCATTTTATAATATTTGTCATTTGTTGTGTATTCGCAGCTCACAGACCAGGACTAGTCCCGTTCAGAACTACGTCACTCTAAAGGGGAGTTTTGGGTGCTGCCTTCCTTTCAGTTGGAGGATCAAGGGCCATTTGGAAGACCTCTGGGTCAACGCTCCTCAACATGGAGGTGATGGTCTGTTTGTGGGTCCAGAACTAGGGATTAGGGAATAAACAGTACAAATTACTTTGCATTAACTTCTTAATGTCTAATATGCACTAGTATTTTACATTTGATTGGACCAAACCTCCTAAAGGGTTCTGAAAGTTTAGTTAAAGGAGTGTTAGATCTGCATGCTGCAGTCTCTGAGCCTGGTCGTCATGGAGATTATTCCTAAACAATAGTAAAGCAGACTGACACAGTGACATGACGATAACATTAACAGTATCGATAGAACCCGGAGGAGTTTAACGTTAGCGGCTGTGACAGAGGACGCCTCGCTGCAGGCTTCGCCTCCAGAGTCACCACCCCCTTCACCAACCAGCCAATCAGAGACATTCCATTGGTGCATTTTAATTGGATGGTGTGGTTAAATGTTTGCACATGTTGGAGGTATTTAACCCTTTGTCATAATGAAAGCTCTGCAACTAAATGGCCCCAGTGTCGTCAAATACAACCAGACTTTAGAGGAAACCAAAATATGGAAATGACCTGCTGACACATCTGGCGTGATGACATCGTAGAACCGAAAAGTGGAATTGTTAAGCAAACAGACTAATAATTCCATGAAAGTGAGCAACTGGGAACCACTTCTCTACAAGAACCTGTTCTCGATTCCCATCCCTATCCAGAACTGATGTGTATCTGTGTTGTTCTGTATCCTTTTCATTTCTCTTCCATATACCTATCTTGCTTACTGATAGGACAAACTCATTATGAGCTCGAGGAGCTCTTCTGGACGTCACCTCTGGGGCGACACATTATGAATGCAGACCAGGACATGCAGACAGAGTTTTTTCAGTGCTACCTACAGGATTTCACCGCCATGACAATGAATGTCACACATGAACAAGATCTGCAGGTTGTTTTTCTGTATTACCAAAGTCTTTCTATTTCCAGTAATGTCTGTGTGATGTATGAAGCTAATTCAGATTCCTGTTTTGTAGCTCCTGTGTGATGCCCTGAACTGTTGTGTCAATGAGCTGAAGTTAAAACTCTGTGTCAGAGAAGCAGTGACGTCTCTTCTCTGGGTCCATGCTGCTTACCATGAATTCAAGAACCGGCTACAGAATCTTTCCAGGATGATCTGCATTGAGCCCCAGCTGACCCACGTCCTTCAGCAAGATTCCAATGCCAGCGATGGGTTTGAACTGGTAGGTGTCAGGTCATCAATTAATATAACTGTAAAAGTTGTTTAACCAGGACTGTAATGCATTGTCTTTTTGAGTAAATATGATTTAACCTGTTCCTTCCCACCCATTTTGGCCTATTTCAAAGCTGGCCTTGTGGTTCTGTCAAACTGAAGAACTGAAGAACCACAAGGCTAAAATGAATCAATGACACCTGAATCAATGACAAAGGTAGTTACCTCTAAAATACAACCCCTTTTAAATACAGATATAATAAATGATGTAATGGACCAGTCATGTGACTTCATGACACCAAAGACCTAGGAAGTCCCATTAGCTTTGATTGCTATCCAGGTGATTCTTTGACTAATTATGTTTTGTTGTTCAGGGATACTGTAAAATAAACTTAACTACTCAGTTGTGGAGAATCTAAGCATCCTAACAAGGTGCAATATGCCTATATTGATCAAGCTGTTATTGTGGGAACTTTAATGTATTTAATATTAAATGACAACTGGATTGCTGGCAATTTGGGGGGAATGAGGAAGTTAAATTATTTACATGCATATACTTACCCTGTGCAACAACAACAAACTGGATATTGTTTCCATGAATGTTCATCTAAGTGTTTGAAAAATAACTCATAGATGAGCCTTATATACAAAATAAGCAATAATATTTTCTGGAACGTTTTTTTGTGCCAGCTGTCCAGGTTGTGATTCTTGGCAATGCTGGCCCAACGCATCAGCCTCTGGTTGCTGTTGTACATGTGATGCAAAAATACCAGTGCATTGTGATCTTTGCACACACACAACAACCGGCTGCAGAGAACATGCCATGTACACTTCAAAATACTCTAGGGCCCACAACAAGGCTGGGGTCTCCTTCTCAAATTGTGCTGTACTTTCTCAGCGTTTGAGAGAACTTAAAGAAGTAACAGTGTGGTCAGTACCTGCTGCATCTTCTTGCACAGCTCCCGTACCTGTACCACTGGCGTCCACTTCAACTTTGAATGGAATGCTAAAATTAGGGGTAGCAAGGATGGGAGAGTTGCAAAGACCAGCTTTTGGGGCCTTGAAATCCTGTTCACACTCCAAGGTCCAGATCATCTCCCTGGAAGGACTAATGAGATTAGAGAGAGGAGCAACAATGGTAGCAAAGTTACAGAAAAAAACCTCCGTAATCTATAACCAGCTAACCCTAAAAACCTGTGAAGTTGGTGTTTTGTATTCAACCACTGCACTAATCTGGGCTGCAAGGGGTTAAACCTGTGCCTGTTTCACCTCTTTGCGATTTCACATGTGTTCAAATTTAGTGTCAAGGATCCTTCAACAAAGTGCTCAAACACAATTTGCTGACTCTCTACATGGCTTTTCCAATCAGATGAGTACACAACAACATCATCCAAGTGCACCTCACAATTCGGCACACTAGCCACATGTTGTCAGGTTCTGTTCTATTGGATCAATCCCAGTTGAATGTGTGAGGTTGTCAGGTTCTGTTCTATTGGATCAATC
>JAPQRQ010000005.1:2420137-2431477 GCA_037367365.1 Apogon talboti | reverse complement strand
TGGAAACACCGTCATCTTCTACAACATTGATTCACCAGTAAAACCCATGGAGTTGGATCAGTGACAGTGGATGGACAAACTGGGTTTATATAAAAAAAAGCAAAAAATGTACTAAAATTAAGCAAAGAATATAATAAGCAACAAAAATGATCAAGACAGCCAAAGCGACCAATAAAATGAGAAAAAATGAATAATGAATCAACAAAATGAAGTGAACAAAAATGAAAATAACAAGCTAAATGAATAAATATGAATAAAATGATTAAAAAATGAACAAAATAGTAAGTGTCATGAACAAAATATGGTTGTAGACCCTTGATTTATGTTCGTTTAATGATATATTTTACTGAAAAAGTCGCTTTTTCTTCAGTTTTCTCTGATTTGATATAGTAACCCTCAACTTAAATCAGAGCTTTTATGAACGGCTACATTATCTGTAAATTAAATACAGGAAAATACACAATTTATAATGAAAAATGCAAAATACAGTGGATAATATTCTAATAAATGGTGATAAATCACTTAAGAAAGGTTAAATAGAGAGAAAAATTCATTTGGGAACTGACACAACATGTGCAGTGGGTCTTTATGGGTTAAAGGAATAAGGTGTTGGTCTTTACCAAGGCTTTGACCAGAACTGGAGGTCACATGACTTCTCCTTTAACAGGAAAACGGACTCAGGGTTTTTAATTGTCCCCTCGGTTTTCTGTGACCGGAGTGTCAGTTGGAATCTCCACAGTGACACAACCTGTAAAGGTGCACATCGTGACAGGTGTCGCCGGTGGGGGTGTGGTGGTCTCCATGATCGGGAGGTTGGTGCCCGCGGTGGCTGGTTCAGGTGTGGCCGGTTCAGGCGTGGCCGGTTCAGGCGTGGCCGTGCCGTCTCCGCTGGTCTCCGTCGTCATGGCGGCAGTGGTGGTCTTGACCTCCGTGGTCTCGTCGGTGATCAGAACTTCCTCTGAGGACTCGGAAGATTCGGATGATTCGCTCGAGTCCTGGAGTCGGTGGTAGTTGGACGGGTCGGAGGACCGCCAGAGCCACCAGTCCTTCCAGTCCATCCATCCCTGAGTCAGATCTTTTTCTGTTATGTCAGCATCATGATGCTGATCCCGTCCAACCTGTGTTGGACCAGAACCAGACACTTCAGAATCAGAATCAGAATCGTATTTATTACCCTGTAAGTAAAGAGGGTTCACATCGCTATGAATTTGCTTCAGTGGTTTGGTGCACACATAGAACATGGAGTAGGTAAGAAGCATGCAGTAAAAAAATAAAATAAAATAAACAAGTAAGATAGAGTTATAGTAGACTATCAAATTTTTCAAAATTTACAAAATACACTATATGTGGTCAAAACTAATGGATTTGTGTGAGGTTCAGGTTAATTTCCTTGTATAGAAAGGAAAAGTGATGTTGAAAACAGTGAATATCAATTATTACACATGTAAATTTGAAAGAAGCGATTTCCTTAATGAATGGATTAATTGTGGGTCCAAAAATGTTATTCTAAACCAAAGAATGAAAGGGGAAAAAAGCGGAAAGAATATAAAGTCAGAAAATTAAGAAGTTTATTAAAAAATTACTCAAACCAATTTATCAAAATCGGTGCGAATTCATTTTTCCATAAGATTAGACTCTTTGCAGCAAGTGAAACCACCACATGTTCACCTGGTTTAATTTATCCACCATGTGACCTGATCAAATCTCTAAAGATGGTTCCTTCATGTTGAAATAATATTGTCTATGGAATTACAGACAGTGTTTACTGGTAGTACAGTACACAGCAAAAGTAAACACTATGAATTAAATACAGACAAAACAGACTTTAAACAGTCCCTTATCTCTCAAAGACCAAAGACAACCCTGTTTTTTGGGGGACTGGACTGGACTATAGGAGTTTTATTATAACCAACATCACAGTCGGTTACAATTTAATAAGTTAAAGATGGGGTGTCACTCATTTCCTTTCAGGAGCCACATTAAGTCGAATTTGATCTCAAGTGGATCAGACTATTAAAATAATAATAATAATAATAATAATAACAACTAGAGCCCGACCAATATGGGATTTTTGGGGCCGATGCCAATTACGATATTAGGGGCAAAAACGGGTGGCGGACACAAAACATCCTGTCCAATCAAATGAAAGTTCTGAAGTTTCAGGAGGTAGGGAAAAGGTAAATGGACTTCACAACAGCAGGAGACGGAAAGGAATTAGTAACGCGTGTTAAGTTTCACTTTCACTTTGCGCATACCCATTGTGAGGCACGCACTGCGCAGCCCCGTGTGAGGGGGAGGGGCAGGCACTCGGGGAGAGTGCAGGGCAGAGCACAGCAACACAATCTCCACGCAGCAAAAAAGTTAATATATCGGCTACATATTGACCAATGTTGATTAATCGGTAATACGTTATAATCAGCCGATTAATCGGTCGGGCTGTAATAATAACTACAATTTTTTCTCTTCGTTTTAGTGCAAAAAAAGCCATTAAATTATGAAAATATTCACATTTACAAACTATCCAAACAAAAAAGATGTGAATAACCTGAAACAAATTACATTCCTTAAGAAAAATAACTGCAATTTTCCCAATATTATGCCTCAACTTATCATTTCTACATGTCTATTATAGATTGGATCTACAAAAGGCACAAAACATTTGGTAATAGGCAGAATATTGTTAAAATGATGCTTAATTTTCTTTAGACATTTCAGGTTGTTCATATTTGTTCAGGTTATTCACATTTTATTGTTAAAGGATAGTTTGTAAATGTAAGTAGGGATTCTAATTTCATTGCACACACACACACAATGACAATAAAGGCTTTTGTATTCTATTCTAATCCTGTGTGCAAATATTTTATGTATCATATAAAGCCCTGGGCTTTTTCGTTACATTATTTATGAAACTACCATTTTACATTTGTCTTCAGTTCAGAGTTACTATTGACCTTAGAGCACATTCAGCAACTTTAGTTTTATTTTATTTACTATTTATTTTTTCTGAACCGCTTAATCATATCATCTGAATCAAGAGGGTTAGTATTTATTATTTAGATACTAATTGACTATTTCTATGCCCTATTTATTCTGATGGTCTAAACCAGGGGTGGGCAACCTGTGGCTCCCGGCCCACATTTGGCTCTTGGAGCCCATTTCAAGTGGCTCTATGTGGCTTTGTCAACAAACAAATGGAAATCAATAACAGTTTGGTTTTTTTTTGTTTGTTTGTGTTTTTTACACATTTTGCTGTTATTGTCACAACCATAAAGCCATTCTGATGTTATGCAGTTGTAAAAATGTAGACTACACTCCAAATGAATTAAAAAAACAGTAGTAGTTGTAGTCAGCGTATTAGGCATGAAGCTGTGCACCGTGATTTGCACGGTTCATTTTCGAAAAGCACTACCAAAAACATGGTGCACATCTTGCTCAAAGCCGTGCTAATTATCAATAGATTTCTCTCTTATGTTGTCATGGCCTAACTTTGGCTAAATCATTTATTTTTCACAAAAATGAAGCACAACACAATAAAAAACTGAATTTTACGGCGATAGTGTCATTAGGTTTGGTGTGTGTTCGGTGCAGGTAGAGAGGGTAAAAACAGGCGTCTAAGTGAATGAAAGAAAACATACCACCGCATTTTTAATGGAGGAAAATTGCATCACATGGACCAATCAGAGACACTCATACTGTGTGGTGCGTAATCTAACTAATCTAACTTTTCTACCTAGTCATCTCCATTTTAAATCAATTTCAACTTAATTTGTAATTCTAGTCCTAGAAAGTGACTAGAATGTTATTATTTTCCCCTATTATTTTACTATTTTAATTATTGAATTATTTATTTCTAAAGTATTTTTTGCTCATTTGTACATGGTCAAATAAATGTTCTAAGCTGTTACAATGTTGTTAGTTTAATGAACAGAATCTGACAATACATTAAACGACGCACGTCGCTTTTACATTGCCGGACTATTACACACCCTTTTTTTTTGTTTGGTTTTTTTACACACCCTGTTCCTCCACTTCTGCCTAATACACAGGTTGTAGTAGTAGTAGTTGTATTAATAGTAGTAAAACTAAAAAAAAAATGTATTTTATGACAGTGAAGGTATTCATTTGGTTACTCACTTGCCAAGAAAGCCATCACATACTAGTCAAGTTTTGCTGCCCAACACAATAATAACAAATCTCACTGTTTTCTTTAGTGTAGTTCTGTAAATGCACAGAACCTTTGAGACAAACTGTTTTCCATTTCTGTCCTAAAATGTTTTTTCGATAGCAAAAGTTGCTGACCCATGGTCTAAGCGATATCCTGTTCTATTCTTTTCAACTGGCTGATGCTGACAAAACTTACAATGCAGCTTATTACTTTTGGGGTTTTTTTGTTGGTCATCATCACGGTACTGACCAGTGTTTTTCTCAAAAGCAGACAAACCAGTGTGTGAAGCTTTGTGTTTAACTCACCGGCTTCGCGGCAGCTGTAGTGAGGAGGAGGATGAAGAGTGTGGATGTCAGAAGCTCCATCTTTGGTTATTGTCTGCAAAGAAAGTCACAGAGTTAAATGAAAAACATCTGAAAACTACCCTAAATGGATAAACATTTGCACACTTTGTTCCAATTTATTCAAACTTTCTTTACACATTACAGTTTATTTATCTCAGTTCTGTTTTTATACTTCTGATTTTTTATGCTTGTTCTTGTATTTATTTTTTACTGTCTCATGCTGCTGCACTGCAATTTCCCAGTTTGGGATCAATCTATATATTAAAAGCCAAGTGGCGTGTGTGTGTGTGTGTGTGTGTGTGTGTGTGTGTGATACAAAATCAGGAAAGAGCTGACTGCTGCAGTTTGGCATACTTATGTATTTTTAGTCAAGGAACAGAGTAGCGAAAGCATCATACACCTACCTACCTGACCTACCTATCTACCTACCCACCTATCTACCTATCCATCTATCTATCTATCTATCTATCTATCTATCTATCTATCTATCTATCTATCTATCTACCTACCTTCAACTCACAAAATAAGATTTAATTACAGATACAAACAGAACTCACCGGGCGTCTTAAATTCTGTCGTCTCAGTCTGGCAGTGATGAACGGCAGCGCTGAGTTTCAGAGCGACGTTGAAAGATGTCTCACCTCCATGCAGGACTGGCTGCTCTCATATGTTTTCTGAACAGAGTGGGCGGGGCCGTGACAGCGGGGAGCAGGAGGGGTAGGGGAGGAATTGAGTAAGAGAAGGACGGTCCGTGGTGAGTGGATTGGTCGGGCGGCAGGATACAGGAAGTTTACCACACGCAGACAGATGCTGAACCAGAGTAAAAGTGATGGTTTTGGTCAGCTTTTCTAAAGTAAATGCACTAACACTTTTGTTTATGCATATGTACCGCACATGGATCACACAAGCCAGTGTCTTCACTGTCATATGGAGAAACATAAACAAGTTCACCACCACCATTCTTTGTGATTTACAATGTACTTCTGAGTGCCTTTGTTAACAAACAAGACCAGCTCAACAATGCCACCACATTCCAATTTTTAATACTTCGAATATTTGTCAAAAATCTAAATTTCTGAAAATTGTAACCAAATTTTGTAGACATTGTCCTATGAAAGCTACATATAACATTTTAAATGAATCCGACCAGTAGTTTCATCTGAGAAGATGTTTGAAGTAATTGCGAATGAAGGCGATCCTGGATACAGCGCCTTCTCAATAGTCATTGCCTATCGGTCGGTGAGATAAAACTCCCCACTGATGACGTCCCTGATGGTAACACATGATTGTTCACATACTGTCCCCGTCCTTAATCGGCTGCAAAAGACTGGTTTTTAACAAATGGATGACGGGGCAGCTTTTCATATCAGACCCCAGGACATGGACTATGCCTTCTCCTGTTCCAGGAATTGCTGGATCATTTTTTGGCAGGAGCCCCACCTGGTTGGGGACTCTGTTGTTAGCTGATGAGATGGTAGGGGGTAGGGTAGATCGGGTATCCCCGATCCAGCTAAAATGTTGATATCGGAGCCAATATCCGATCCTAATATCGGACTGGTGCAACCTTACCAGTGAAGCATTCACAGTTCATTCTACATGATGTACAGTATATTACCTTCATTCCTTGCTTACCAACCAGATTTCTCCAAATAGTTTTAGTTTGATGTAAACACATGGCAACTGCATACATGTAGAGGTACATTCCCAGTTGTAGTGGTTGTCCAGCTTTGCTCTAACGTCAACCACAGCACTGCTCTTCCCCTCTTATTACCTACATTGGTTTAGCGTTAGCCATTAGCCTGCACACAAGTGGTGAATATAACTGTCAACACCGGTGCAGTGGTCAACCACTTTGTTCTTCACCACGACTGCTACGACAAAACTGTCTGGTCTTTTTCCTCATTGTTTTAAAGCCTGGATCAGAAGGGATGCTGTCTTGAAATAACAATATAATATTTATTCAATATTTATCAAAACAAATGCACTATTTTTATAGACTCATTCCTAACTCCATTTTATAGACATATAGACTGTTAATGTTGTGTCTATTCATATTTTATGTCTATTTTAATTTCATTCTACTTTAGTTCTGTTCTTATTTTACTTTTTAAAATTTTATGTGATATTTTCTTATTTTACTTTTTAGTTTTTGTACATTTTATATTTGCTTTATTTTATTTTATTTATTTATTATATTTGGGTCAGACCAAGCAGTGCCACGGGGACACATGTCCTGTCCAATAGTCTCTGTGTTGAAAACTAAATAACTTATCTCCATGTTTAATACGTGTATGAATAGGTCTCAGTAAGTACTTTCACATGACATGTTACAATTTACAGAAATAAAATTTTGGGGAAAAAATACCTAAATTACTGCTGCGTGACACGGAGACTCAGAATGAGCAAAATTTTTTTTCACTTCACGCAGATGTACAAAACATGCTGTTGCCATGGATTCTAAATGAAACATTGGGCTTTAGCTATGATGTTCAACTACAATTGTGATCAATATTGGATAAAAATGCTGAAATGATAGGTATTTATGAAGACAAATCTGTTGTGACATGGGGACAGGTGGGAACTGGGACATGGAGACAGCAGTATGTCACTTTGTTAAGCAGTCACAATAAAGGACTTTGGAACTCAAACACTACACTGCTCATAAACTTTTATGTAACATATATATTACAACTGAAGTCATACAAACAGCTAATACCAGAGGTTATTTTACAAATAATTAGATTATACATAACCTTTCTATATTCTTGTACTGTTGAATAATTAGTTCCTGCAGATTCACAGACTTAAAATATCACTTATACAAGCAAGAACAAATATTATTATTAAAGTTAATAGGCCATTTACATATTTGAGTCCTTTTTATGTTTCATTTTATATTGATCAGTAGGATCAGAACTTCTGATACTGAAATTTTGTAAACAGTTCCATAAAATAGAGTTCTTAAGCTAAAAAAAAATGAGCCCATTTGAGAAACTTTAATTTTTGACAGGGATGTTCACTTTTGCTTGATCTAGCCCAGTTGCTCTATTTTAGTTTATGTATTATATTTGCTCTATATTATTTTATGATGTATTGGTTTTTCATTCATATTGTTGCACTGACTGGAGTAGCACTTATAATTTCATTGCACACAGACTGACAATAAAGGGTATTCTATTTTATTTTATTCTATTCTATTCTTCCACATTAATTTGGATGCTACCTTGGTGACGTACCTCTGTTTTGTAGTCACTCCTGTGTAAAATGTTCTGTACACCCCTCTATCTCTCACCAACCAAACTATAACAGGTTTTCCTGAAGCTTTATGTGTGGTGTGTGATAGATATCATTTCAAAGATGTATTAAAAATTCCCAAAATCACAAAATAAATAACTTCCTCCTGAAATTCATGTTTTTTTTGTCAAATAAATTGTGCTTATTTTATATTATCTTCAATTTATGGTTATGTAGCAGATCTCCGGTGGTGGGATGGGGATCTTTTGTTGTTTAGTAAAGCTTGGTTAAGAAGCAGTAATCCAACCAATCATAAGATGCGGTTGCTTGAACATCCCCCTCACTATTAGCCAATCCAGGTCCATTTCAGCCCTGGCCCCCAAACACAGCCGAGCTATTCTGAGTAAAACTTTGAGACATGTAAACTCACATCAGATTAGTCCACTTTATTCAGGGTCCATGTAAAGAGTACAGCTGGAGTCTCTAATCAGGATGATTTTAATCTGGTTGATATACTGTCGACGTCACCGCAGGTAAAGCAGTGAAGAGTGAGAAGGCTGAAGTAGCAACAGAAGTGTGATTGAGGAATCGGCCTCTTTAGACAGACAGACAGTGGAATGTTACAGTTGAACCACACTTTGATCAGATGTGTGTGACTTCATCACTCTGTAACTTTCCCTGCCGTCTTCTCCTTTCTCATGAACAGCTCAGAATGAATCACAGACGAGACGGATCATGAACACCTCAAATATAAAAACCACAAAACTACCTGGAGCTGTGACGCTGCACCTACTATCACAAACAAGAACAATTAAGCACCTAATGCAACAATGGAAACACCAACAACAAACACAAACACATCCTGTTTATGTTCGGCTAAAACACTGAGCAGATTAGAACCTTAATGATTTTTTTTCCAGATTGTTCAGTTTCATATTGTTACTCAGTAAAATAAAAAAGCTAAATATTTGGCAGTAAGTATGAACCAGAGCGGTAGAGAAAACAGAGTGGCTGATGAAATATGGACCTACTTCCAGATTATGGGGGCACCGATAGGTCCAAACACTGAGTATGGCGGCATCGGAACACATTGATTTCTATTGCTGCTGATCTAGCAACTCCAGCGGTAAGTTAATGAGATATCGTCATCTTTCAATTTATCCAGTGTATTTCCTGTATTAGTGACATTTATGTTGTAAATTCTGTTTTCTTTGGTATGTGTTAGCAAGTAGTTTTATTTGTCCTGCGCTTGTTCCGTAAACCTACTTGCTGTAGTTCTGAAGCTACATAGCTAACTCTATGCCAAATGTAAAATTTGTATTTGCCAAGTTTTGGCGTGTCAGTGGATGCCGTTTGATCGCATACTTTTGCCTCTGTTTCCGGTTCCCCTAACCCTAGCTCTAATCCTAACCCTAAACATAAAGCTAAGCCTAAACCTAAACAGAAACAGCACCCGAACCCGAAGCCACGGTGGATGTCATTTGACGCAGCGTTCAAATACACGCAGAAATCTTAAAATGCGTCCATTTAATACACCAATTAAAAGTGGCGTGTATATTAACGCTAATTCATGATATCACATTGACTTGTACGTGGGTTGTTTTTTTTTATATTTACCATGCAATAACGCACTCGCTGCTGTCTGTCCCATTGAAGAACATGACAGCGCTTAGAAAGCCATTAACGAACAAAAAAGAGATACAAGAGCATAAATACTAAAGTCATCTGAGTGTACTTTTGTGGATATCCATGTACGGGCTAGACAACATCTATCCTACACACATCTGGGATAACTCACACCTAAAACTGCTTATCTGAGTCCAGTCTTTCTCATTAAACTGGACTGGATGGGGGCCGGTGGTGTTTGTCGCTGCCCCCGTCATGCCATCCCGTCCTCAAACATACCAGCTGTGGGTTTCCAGGGTTTTCCCTAGGTCTGTGGAGGCGGTGTGACGGCCTTGTTTTCATTGTGGGTGTTATTTGGTTAAAACTATTTGACTAGACACAACTGTGCTCAGTGATGAAGTAAACACCAACTCCACATCCTCCAGACTGTGTCCTGTACAAAGTTAATGCATGTTAATGTGTAACTGTTTGATAGTGACTCTGGTCACAGGGGATCTAAAAATAACACTTGCAATGACGGCAAATTATTGAGCATTTTCTTCTCTTGAAACTGTGTTTGTTGAGGTGATACCTATTAACCAAAGATTAGATATTTGTACCAAAATGTTGAAAAGGAGACAATGGCTAAGTTGCTGGTATGTGTATCTATTTTTATATTCTGTTTTTAGTTTCTTACCCTTTAACTTTTTGCAGCTGTTTCATGAAAACTTGTTCAAGCTAAACCGTTATGAACCAAAGCTTTCAAGAAATGAAAGTGTTTATTCAACATACTCCAGACAGAATACCCCACATACTGTAAAGGCCTAGCCGTGCTAATAAGCAAACAAACAAAACCACCTGAATCTGGCCTTTTCTCTGACCTTTTTGTACAGATCACCTGCATTTTCCTTTACAAGATATACAACCACAAAAACCTCTGTCAAGAAAATGTTCTGAATTAAAAAAGCTTACAGTACTTATTGGTATGATTTGGAAACACAATGCCATTAAGTTATGACCCACATTACACATACTACTTTCAGGAACAGCAACATCTCACACGGTTTATTCTATATTTATTTAAGCCTGCATTTAAAACCGAATCAAGACTCAGAATTACAGATTAACCACGTATCATCACAAATTGAGAAGGTGTGGACAAACTTCCTCTTCTGTCTAAAATTGTGTGAAATGTGTGTTCAGTAAGCGTATGTTGAGTCACAGACGGAAGCGACTGTGGAAACAGTTTCAACCACATTAATTGCATTTGATCCAGAGCCATTCAGTGGAAAATCCCACTACAGGTCACCAGTCACCGTCATACATGTCTCAGTGACTGTGCAGCACCAAAAGCGCTCAGTTTGTAAGTAACCAGGCTATTTTTGGAGGGTAAATATTAATATGTGAACAGTTGAAAGTTTTCAGTGGTTAAAGCTATGGCTGCATGATTCTGGGTAAAGTGAATCACAAGCCAACTTTGTCATTATTGAGGTTGTATTACATATAAAACTAAACACAGGTTTGTTCATTGCATGACATAAACCCAGTCCCACTGCCTAATAAGAAACAGCAACAGAGGTGTGTCACTGGATTCTTCCATCAGACTGATGAGTGAAGTACCAGTGTGTCTAGATGAAGAAATACTGGATAATACACTATGAAAGAGGCCATTTTCCGCACAACAACCTTTCATGTCAATACCACCAGTAATTAATAATAGGTGAGAAGCTGCATAACACAGCAGAACCAGAGTGCCATTGGCCAAAAACATGGCAACAAACATAACGTGCCCACACTTGAAAACCCTCGGCCTGACTTATGAAAAATCTTCAAAATATTGACTGTCACTGATACAGTATGTTGATTTCCAATATGTAAAATGTTTGAGACTGTGAATTAATACAATTGGTTTGTGTAATACAGTGAACCCTCACACTTCGCGGTTAATGGGGGCTGTGACCCCCCCGCGAATGGTGAAAACCGCGATGTGGA
>JAPQRQ010000005.1:2370732-2384426 GCA_037367365.1 Apogon talboti | reverse complement strand
CACCCACACCCACACCCACACACACACACACACACACTCTCCTCTGCTCTTACATGAATAGAAAACGCCACTGACGCGCAGACAACAGCCCCTGACGGCTCTAACCCAGATGACTATCATTACGGTGCATCTTCTAAGTATGCCAACTCAATCAGAGGTGACACAAAGAGCCTTATCAGTGCTGACGAGCCGCCCTCTCCAGGTCCTTCTTCCTCCTTCTGCTGATTGCAGCTATCAGCGGCCGCCTGATAACCCCCCCCAAAATGAGTCTGTCTTGGCCATTCGTGTTGGTTGTTTCCAGTCGGTGCCGTGGTGTGAATGCAGCCGGTCTGAGTGTTCGATGTAGTGCACTTTGTGGCTGAATGTCTTCGATGCTGGCGTTTTGGGTTAGATGACTGTCATCATACGTGTCATTCAGACCAAGGTTATTATCATTAACCAAAACTAACAATATCAAAAACTATCACACATACAAATACAGACGAGGCTTTAACAGATTAAACTGCACTATGTGTTGTACAGAAAATATCAGTTTTCATCTTTTCTCTATTTAGTATTGTCTATGAACGTCTTTTTTTTTTTTTTTTTGGCAGAAAGAAGGTTTTAGACAATTAGCCTTTTCTTATGAAAAATCAGAATCAGAATACTTTATTAATCCCAGGGCAAACTGTTGTGTGTTACAGTTACTCCATGCAGGTATAATAAAAATTAGCAGGAAAGAAATTAGCAATATTATAAAAATATATATACAGTATATACATCCACTAGCACACCCAGCATAAAAACTAATGTATATTAACCAATGCTGGTGTTAATCACTGACATATCGTTGGTCTCATAGTATAATTGTTACGCCATCCACTATATGGACAAAAGTATGTGGACACGTTGAATCCAGGTGTTTGTTTTCTCCCAGGGGTCTGGGATCCAAAACAATAATGACTAATGTCAGAATATAGTTTTATATTGGATAAATATCATGTCATTTGTTAGTTTGGGTTAAATTGTTATCTTTGTTTCATAAAATGCCTCAGAGATGGATTGGACTTCATTTCTCTCAACATTGATTTTTTTTGTTGTTGTTTTTTTATCCACGACTATGATTTTAAATGTAGGGATGCACCGATGCAATACCAGTATCGGGTATCGGCCTGATATGGAGCACGTGTTCTTCTACTCGTACTTGTTAAAGTGCTCTGATACAACCACACTGATACCACAGTACAGCAGCGTGCCGTTCACAGTGCAGCAGGTACAGGACGGGGGAGTAAAGTCAGCAGTGTGGAGATTTTTCAGAATCAACGACGGTGGCAAAAGTAATGCTGACTGAGAGTTAGGTTAAAGACGCAGATGGTCACAGACGGAGCGTTCCGTCCGTCCTCTGCCTACATTACGTATCTAATTCTGTCTGTTTTCCGGGAGCTTGTGGATGTGTACCCAGACGGAGAATACAGAGCAGTACCATTGGGAACTGTGGAGGCAGTGCTGAGATTTGAAGAAAATAATTTCCTTAAATAGTGTAACTTTTCAAAGAGCGACTCTGAGTTAGTGGAAAACTACCGACATATTAATGACAACTACCCTTCTCAAAATCAACATTAGTAATACCTCCTCTGTCGTCGCCATGTTTGTTATTGTTGACTTTCGTCGTCTTCTCAAAAATGTTACTCTTCTTTATTTGGTAAGTATGGTTAATTAAGAGCAGCGCCCTCTGGTGGGCTGATGGACAAACGCTCATTCCAACACACTGGATGTACGGAAGTATAAAGGCAGTGACGCGTGACAACGTTAGAAACAGACGTACCTATTTGTGTATTTAAAGTGAACATAAATGAGCCTTCAATCTGATAGTGAAAGTGAAACTGTCAGTGAAAGGCTGTTCAGCTCAGTGTCACACATCGTAGATGAAAACAGGAACAGACTGACAGCTGATGATGCAGAGAAGCTTCTTTTCATCAAAAACAACCTGCCCCTGACTTTTTCAAAACAGGGTTAGTCCTCACAGACCAGTGTTACGACATGATAATATATCATTTCAGTTGTTCTGCCACAGTTTTATGTTGGCACTGAAATACCTTGTTACATTTAAGTAAAATGTGGCAAGGCCATGTTTGTAATTTCAGTTGAATGTTAAAATGTCAGTAACAACAATTTGTCGCGCCTGAGTGTGTTAATAATTTAATGGCAATGCCATGTTTAACAAAAACATATGGTTAAATGTCAGTAACAGCGCTTTGTTACAGTCAGACCTTAATGACGATGACAGTAAAGCACATTTTCAAAAGTACCTAAGAACTGTAATGGTATTATTAGGTACTCATATTGGTACTCGGTATGGGCAAGTAATCAAATGTAAGTACGTGTACTCGGTGTGGAAAAAAGTGGTAGCGGTGCATCCCTAGTTAAATGTTCTTCTTAAATGTTCTCCCCCTTTAAACTTTAAGGAAATATTGATGTTTTTATCTGAAATCCTCATGAACAGGACATCTGACAGCTGTAGATGTGATGTGTCCCAATATTTATGTCCATATAGTTTATAATCATCAATATTTCCTTAAAGTTTAAAGGGAGATTTTTCTTCCTTAGATGTGAAGGAAGTAGATGGTTAGTTGTGGTAGAAAAATGTTATTTGCAGTCGGCATGAAAAATATTTCATAAATTTAGACATTTCAACAACTGTAACGTCCAGGGCTGGAAAATGAAGCCAATGTGAGGGGTATTACAGTCCTGTTTGTGCAACTGAATAACCACAGCTACAGTTGAGGTGTCAGGAAAATACATTTCATAGAATAAACAGAAGCTCTGGAAGCAGATGAGCATTTCTAGCCATTATTTTTTCCTCCTTCTTCCCATGATGAACTGAACTGTCGCATTAAATGGACTGAAATGCATCTGGTTCAGTGACGCTAAATTGTGCTTTTGCCCAGATTTCCTAGAACAGGACGGTGTGAGGCTTGAGGGATCATCTGGACGAACAACACATGCCTTTTACAGCAGACAACAGGGGTATTTTAGCAATGCCAATCCTCTGACAGGTTCTTTTGAGCAGCAACAAGATGCTCATCTGTGAGTTGACCTAAGATATGAGCAGTAATCTGAATCCGTCCCGAAAAGCCAAACAATCCCCCCCCGAAGAGAAGAAACGTATCACTGCACCACATACTGTCTGGGACAAATAGGCTGGATAATCCCTTTAACGGCAGCTCGTCTGTTCGGTAAAGACAGACGCTTGTGTCGCTGAGGGCAGCATGAGGACACATCGTGAATTAATTCCTCTGAAGGTATTTTAGACGATAAAATTAGACGTGTCTTCTCTAGCAGCTCCTCTGGTCATGAGTTTATATAGCGGCCTAAAAATGGAAACGTTAAAGACAGAAGTCCTGTTTCCTGCAGATGAAAACCTTCCTTTAACTGTCCAACACCTTTTCAGTCCGTTTATTCCTTAAGATGTCGTATCAGCAGACGTGGCTGAGTCTTCATTTCGACTTGTGTGAAAGTGCAGATGTTAAAGCAAAAGTGTGAAGTCAATGGTGTTGAAAGGCCAAGAAAAGCCAGACTTATGATACACAATAAAAACTGAATTCATAGTGATATTGTCATCATGTTTTAGGCAGGAAGAGACGATTAAAAACGGGATTCTAAGTGAAAAAAAAGAGTTCCAATGACCCTGTATGTCAGCGTCATGTTCTATCAGAATCAACCCCCAGTTGAATTTGTGAGGTTGTCAGGTTCTGTTCTGTTAGAGTGTATTCAGACCTACTTTGTTGGGTCCGTTTAAAACAGACCAGAGTTTGTTTCCCCATAAAGTTCAGACTTTTTTTTTTTTTAGGTGTGAATACAAGCATGCGAACTCTGATTGGAACCAAACAAGCGGGTCTCGGTCCGTTTCCTAACGGACTCTGGGCCGGTTCATCTCTGGTGTGACTGGAGCCAAAACACAGGGTATTCACAGGGTCTTAAAAAGTCTTAAATGTCTAAAATCCAATAATTTTAATTTACGGCCTTAAAATGACTAAAATTCTCATTTTAATCTCAGAAATTGTCTTAAAGACGATTTTGAAGTTCTTAAAAATGTATTAGTGCTACTTTTGTTTAAAAGAAATGCGTAAACTTCAGTCGCTTTGAAAGTTTTTCAATTGTTGAAGACGCTGTTGTACTTTTTTTGCCAGTATGGATGTGAGATGGGTCTTAAATTGTATTCATTATGGTCTTAAAAAGTCTTTGAAAGTCTTAAATTTGACTTGTTGAAACCTGCAGAGACCCTAAAAAAAGTGCATGCGTCGGCTACATGTTGACCGATGTTGATTAATCGGTAATACGCTATAATCTGCCCCATGTCGGGCTATACTAAATACACAAACAGCGTATCTGCGGGTTTGAAGGAGCTAAATTTCAGACTTTTTAAGACATTTTTCCAGGTGTCTTTGGTCTAAGTCCAGAGGACTTGCTCAATCAAACCAACATGTCACACTTTCCAAACAGTCGACCACCAACTGACCCTGCACAGGGGTCGTCCACTACTTATGTACGGTCTGTGGCTGGTTCTCATAAGTAGTTAACACATTCCCTGTCCCTCAGAATGCTTTCAGTTACTCTATGCATTAGTCGCTCCAGGCTGGGGGCGGGGCCAGGAGGGAATCGTCACAGTGCGGTAACCTGGGCACCGCCACAGACCAGATACATGAGGGTGGAATGTGAACTGCATGAAGCCCTCATACATCAGTGTGGAAACTAAAAGGTCTGGAGTTCCCATGGTTACGTAAACAGTGTGAACACAGAGGTTTAGTGAAATTTGGGTCATGTGTGAACAGGTCAGAGTGGAACATGGGGGTGAAACACGGGAGTGTAGACCAGGACATGTTAAGTGCATCTATTTAAGATCCTTCAGCCACTGGAGAATAGAAAACATGACCGCGACAACTGTTTTACACCAGCTGTGGAAAGGCAAGAGGATGGTGTGAGGAGATAACCTGCATGTGACTGGACTGGAAATGTAACCTTTAAACTGCAGACCAGGCAGATAAATACAGAAAAGTGGAACGTTAACGTTTTAGGGACGATTGTGTTCATATTCATATTACCAGAACTGTGGGACCGTTTGTGCTGAGATTGGGTTCTTTCTATTGGTCTATAACACATTAGGGTAAAGGTCTGCGGGGCTTAGAGCAGCAGAGTGCAGTCAGTGAGAGAGACATGGGAGATTTTTTTATTGCTTTTAGCATCGTTTTAATGAGGTTTGAGTGGTGAATTGTAGTAAATAATTGTATATAATCGCGATAGTGCTGTTTTGGAGTGTTCTGCTAGTGTGTTTTACTGTGTTTTTGTTGAGTTTTGGGAATTTTTTTTGCCTTTTTTCATAGTTTTTTGTGTATTTTTCTAGTTTGCATAGTTCATTGATAGTTATATTTTAGCTGTAAATATTCTATAAATGGATGCATTTATATGTATGTAAATATGAAGGCAGGAAGAATGCTTCAGAGACTATCACACAGGCTAAAAATGATTAGAAATAACTAAAAATAAGAAGAACATGGACACAGAACGATCTAGACAAACTAAAATGTTTGCACATGGAAAACAGTTGAACGTTTATTTCTATAATGTCATAAAGTTTTGTTATACACATTCACAGCTTTTCATTACAACTATGATTAAAAAAAACATGCAAGACCATTTTTTACATTTTCTTACTAAAACACACTTTTAAGAATTTATTACATATAATGATAATTAATGACAGATATTGAAAGTTAAGTTCTTTGGTGCAAAAAAGTTGCAAAAGAATTGGCAAAAAAGACATTTTCTGACACTTCTATTGCAAGAACAGTATAAATAAATCCAGGCCTGTTATAATGGTAGTCCTTAAAGGGTTAATTTACATTTCTATGGTATTACTGACAGAAATAATAAACATAGCCGTACTGTGTGCAGCTGTTTAATGTATGTGTTGAGGTCAAGTCTTCATGTTCGCATGTACAGCAGTGGAGAAGTGGGTTGGAATAAATAGTGTATGCTTTTAAATAATGCATTTAGAGTTCCTCTTCAGCGCTGTGGGACAGAACTATAGGCGTTAAGTCAACACATGTACTAAAATACTCCATCAATAGAAGATGAATCTATATATATACCACAATAACACAGTGTCGCGTTGAAAATAGACAAAATAAATGAATCAAAGTCAATAAGACAAGCATGAGGGATGAAATATGACAAGAAACAGTCATTTAATGTTGATGTCATTGAGGATGTCAGCCGATTAATTAGAGGGATACTAATACGGCTGCCTTTACTCCATATGAAAACACATTACATATAATTATTTCATAAGGTTTTCTACATTATTGATTTTCGGGGTCGGTTGCTGGGCTTGTTTTGGCTCAACATGTACTTCACATTGTGTTTCCACATGGAATGAAATAAACTGTATCGGATTCCCAAACTGTCAGAGACCAGGTCAGGACCAGAGTTTACCAAATCACACTGAAATGCATCTTTTATCAAATGTCAGACCTTCCATTCACATAAATATCAGTCCAACAGGCTGAGCAGGTATTGTGTTGAAGCAGCTTGAACCATATTTACATCCACCAATATTTTTCTGTAATTAATGTGTCTGCTTCTGATGTGCATACCACCCATGAGTGATTTTAAGAATTATTATACACAAAATTACACTAGAAACACAAAAAAATGCACCAGAATATATTTTTAAAAATGTGATAAAATACACAGAAGATGCAGTAAATACACAAGCAGGGTTTCTGCAGGTTTGATGATTTCAAGCGTCTTTGGTCAAATTTCAGACCTTCCATTCACATAAATAACAGTGCAACGGGCCACAGAGTTATTACCTTGAACCAGTTGTAGCCCAGTTGAAACAGTTTCATTATTTATTTTTATTTACATCATATTTGAGCCGTATTTTATTCTATTATTTTGTTTTTTTCCTTTCACAAAATGTGTTCTTTGGTTGATTTATTTGTCGCTCAAGTTCATTTTCAAAGAGTTTACATTCTATTGGCTGATCAGAGACATTCTGTAATCCTATTGGACAGAGGAAAACCAATTCCCACCCCTTTACCTAGCGGTGTGGTTGTCTTAAGCAAAGAGCACGGAAGCGACAAACACACGGAACCATTAAGCGAACAGAAAAAAACAAGCAGATGGATTAAAAATAAGGCCTTAGTTCAGAACCGGGACAGTACAGGCAGCCAATTCCACTAGTGACTGGTGATTTGATTTGATTTTTTTTTTATTTAGTGATTTATTCCGAACATGCAATGAAAGTTAACATATGTGAACAACTAAAACAGAAATAATAGTACAAATTAACAATCGACACAATCTTAGAAAAAAAACCAAAAAACAGCACAATAGATTCATTCACATGCCCGAAAAGGGGTGGGAAGAAGTTTCTTCCAACTGTCTTGGTGAGTTTGCAGCTAAGCTAATTGCTAACAGCTAATAGCTAACAAGTAGTTGACCTCATCTGCTGTGGAGTGTGTCCTTCACCTCGGTAAAACAAGTGTATTATGTTAGCTTTATGACCTTATTCCTTTGCTGTGAGTGTGTATTTTGTTGTTTGCATGGTTGACTTAAGCCCAAAACGTGAGCTGTATCTGTGGTTTTGCTTTTAAGTTGACTGGATGTTTGGGTGTGTTCATGCTTTCAGTAAATGCACTGGAAAATAATTGTCTGTTAAACATGATGGTAATTTCTGTGTGTTTTATATATAATAAGGGTACATTTGGAGTGTTGGCAGAGAGACAAAATGTTTTTAAGAACTAAAACCAGTTCAGTTGAACTTTGAAAACAACTGATTTATACAAACCATATTATTGGTGTGTTGAAGGAATCTGAAATAGAAGCATTTTATTGTGATGACTGGATTGAAAAGATGTTTCACAGAGAGCATGTATTAACACTCAAACAGTTTTTGTGGTACCTGATTTGTGCTAGTTAGTATTACTTAGTGTTACTGTTGAGTAGTTGGCATCAGATGCTAAATACCATCTGATTCAGCAGCAGGACAATTTGATCAGATTAATTTTAAATCAAAACACACATTTTCTTTGCAGGACAGTGAATTTATGATGAAAAACATACACTGAAAACATGGTGATTTGCATGTGTAACTCAAACAAAGCCTTCATGAAGTTGATTTGTTTTTTGTTTTTTCTTATCTTGAGAATTGAGTGAAGATGTTTTCAACTAGCAAATGATTTTTATGTCTACATCTGACCTTTACTAATGAACTGCTACACAATGTCAGGCCTAAGCCCATTCCCTGTGGAACCTCTAAATGGCCAAATAAGACCCATGCAGTACCACCGAAAAGCTGAGAAACTCAAATTTATTTGTTTGGTATTTTTTTGACCAAATGCGTAGAATTAGTGGTTCAAAAGTTACTGAACACTTTCTCCACAGACGGTGGTCTTGATCTTTGAGGGTTAAGACTTTCTTTTGTGGAGCCAAGTGTTTAAGATTATTATATACAGTGCATTTCTTCCTCATAAAGGAGGGGATTTCAAGCTGCCCAGAGCAGATCAGACAGTAGAGACCCATTCAGGACTGATCCACTGGAGTTACGTCGGACATTCAAGACCTCAGGCAAGTTCCACCCTCTCCCAACACGCCCTCCATCTCTGACACAGTCCAATATAAGATACAATGAGGCGAGTGCTGACACCACAGTGTGCGAGCGCTGAATTAGCCTGAAGCGTGGAACGGCGTTTTTTATGAAAGTGGAGGCGTGACTGGTCTGACTCTATTTTATGAGTGAAAAAACACACAGAGCTGGAACTGGACCGATTCAACACCGCTCTGCAAGTGTGTCCGATCAATCTCATTGATTTCTGAAATCTCTAGGAAGTGTTTTTTCCTCTGAAACAGCCATTTTAACCCTTTGTTATCTGGCTGACCGTTCCGTTATGGTAATAAACATTTAGTGGAAGAGTGAAATAAAGCACTTGTCCCTTAACCATAAACAAAGACAAGCCATTAAAAATGACATCTAATTGGATCAGCAGTCACTAAGGCTGGCAGTGAAAACAGTAAAATCAGTTTTCATTGATCCACAGTCAGTAGGAGATTAATATGGTCAATTAGAGTAAGAAGAGAAGAGTCGGATCAATTACCAGAGTGCAAAAGAAACATCTGACACCTCATTAACTCGGCAGAGAAGAACAATCGGCTTTCTACAAGTAGCAGCCAAGAGATAAATTCTGCTTTGTAAATGAAATCTATCTAAATGAGGATACTTATCAAGTGAATGTTTGAGGTTTCCTGTGAGCAGTGAAAAGGGAGCAACAGCTGAAGGAAATGTTAGAAATACATTGATCATTATTGACCACCCACTGTGAATTACAATAAAGAAATGGATCATTAGCTCCGTTGTTTCAGAAGGCTGCATCTGAAACTAGATCTCATTAACTTCAGTTATTGGAATAAAGCATGATGTTGTTGTAATGGGACTTAATGTTGGCCGAAACCACAAACAAGATGGAATAAACGTGATGTATCCTTCAAGGAGGAAACATGACTATGGAGAAACAGAAGTATGGAGCATAGAGATGTCTATATTTAATTCACTGATCGTGTACATGTTCATTAAAGCTCAGAGTAAATTCATAAGTCAAAAAAACAGAGAAAACCGAAGAAAAAGGGACTTTTTCAGCAAAATCTATCATTAGCTGAACATAAAACAAGCGTCTACATCCACTGTTGTTTACCAAACTCCATGGGTTTCATTGGTGAATCAATGTTGTAGAAGATGATTGGAGTCTTTTGTCCTAAATATCTATCCCTAAACATCCTGGATTACAGGTTCCAAGACTCTGGAACAGAACCACCTCTAGAACCAGGGTTCACTATGGAGCCTCTGAACGTCCAAATGGGTCATATCTGATGACCATGAAATGACGACAAACTGTATTTTACACCAGTGATTGACATGTGTATATAGGATTAGTGGATCAACAGGTATTAAACAGTTTACATCAGTCGATGCTTTTTGTCCTCAGATGTTTGGACCTTCACAGGTTAAGTCTATGGTAGCCAGGACCCAGCATCTAGTGCAGAGGTGGGCACTTCCGGTCCTCGAGGGCCGGTGTCCTGCATGTTTTAGCTGTTTCCCTCCTCCAGCACACCTGGACGCCATTACATCATTATCAGGCTTCTACAGAGCTAAGTGATGAGCTGATCATTAATGGAACCAGGTGTGATGGAAGAGGGACATGTCTAAAACGTGCAGGACACCAGCCCTCGAGGACCGGAATTGCCCACCCCTGATCTAGTGCCTGTCAGTGGAATTATACTTCAAGATGCCTCAGGACTGGCTTCAGTTACAAGTCATGGCTGTTTCCCCTTGTACATCACATACAAACATTAATGAATATTAACTAAGCTGCAACAAAAAACATCATGAAAGTGACACTGAGTTAAAATCTACAAAATGGCAGATCTACTCAAGACTGAAGAATCCCAGTTCCCATGTTTCCCACAGCAGAAGGGAAGCATATGCGATGCTACTTGCAGTGTTAGTGATTGAGTCATAGAAGTGTGAACACCCATCTGTCCGGTGAAGGGAACGCCTCCGATAAGATAATCCACCAGGGAACCTCCACAGCTCCATGATTGCTTTTGAAATGAACCACTTGTGTGATCATAGCTGTCACTACCCTCAGGTTTTCAGCTGCTGAGATGCCCACTAGGACGGTAAACTGGCTTCTAATTACCCGTCAACACCAATAACAACATCACTGATGGGATGTCCTAATCCGAACCGACGAAAGCTGCCTTTACACATCCCCGCAGCATATAATGAAACGATAATAGGAACAATAATCAGGATAGAAATGCCTCATGTAGCTGCCTCAATCAGGAAAGACCGGTTTGATCAGGAGTTTTCAGTCAGTCTCAGAGAGGTGATGTAGCAACTAATGAACCATGTGACCACTTAATTCAGGTATTTCCCTCTGGTTGGAGTCCATCTGCTTCTATATGTAATTACTTATCAGTAGGGATGCCAACATAGAGGTGGAAAACCAGGACGAGTCTATGGAGGACATATTTTGTAGATCCTCTGAAGGGTTGCTGATGGTGGAAACATTCTAAACAAGATGATTGAAGCCAAAGCAGGTTTTCTCGTAGGAGTCAGAGGCCCTATTGCCTGGTTCCAAAGTTTCCTCTGAGTTTGAGGAAGACTTCATGTCACACATGGAGGTCTTTGCCATTCAGGTCATGGTGTATGTAGGTGTTGTATGAAGTCAACGGGACTGGATAAAGATTTTTCACCCCTGGTCTCTAAAGGCTTCTTCAGTTGGCTGTTTCATATTCTGTAGGATTCCAGTCTCTAGATGTTATGATGTCATGGTGTAGGTGTCTACAAAGGGACACCACTACCATTTTGTGCTGCTCCCTTTAGGGGCAGCAACAGAAAATCCTCTGCTTCCTTCTGACCATGTGTCCTGGATCTTCTTTCACACGAAGCACCTGAATGTCCTCCTTAGCTCAGTGTCCACCAGCATCCTGCTCGTCAATAGCACTGGTGGTGGTGGTTGCTAACCCAGGCCTCGACTCATTAGCTATGGAAGTCATGTTTGTGATTTGCATGGTTAGTTTAGCAGAAGTTTACGGCAGATACCCTTTCTGACGCAACCCTCTCCATTTATCTGGGCTTGGACCGGCACTAGAAACCAGATCTAGGACCAGGCCAAGGCCTAAAACTGGAACCAGTGGCTGGGTTTAAGTAGACCAGAGTCTGATCTGTGAGACTGGAGTCCTGTGGGAGGAGTGAATCAGTTCACTGAATGAACAAATATTTAGTGAAAACTGTTGATTCCAGAACAATCAGTGGACCTCTGTGATGGTCTCTAACATCATATCCACAGACCAGCAGGTCACAACACCACCTGATAAGACTGAAAATTAACTCAGTGATTGTTTTATGAGTTAGCAACAGTCGGAGGCGTTTGGATTTCCAGCTGCTCTACAGTGTGAAGCTGAACCATGGACCAAACATACGACCGGTTATTTTTACCTCTAGTTTGATGATGCAAAGAACAAACCAGGTATAAATAAGGTCACCAAACTTCTGTCAGGGATAAGAAATCCACTGTGCTGAACCCAAGACTAACTGTGGTAAACACTCAGAGAACATTCAGTGCCGTCGAAGAACTGATTCGATCGCTTACAGGGACCGTCAGCAGTTTGACTGTCCAGATTGGAATCTTTCATCTTTAATCCTAAATGCACTATATGGACAAAAGTATGTGGACACGTTGAACTCAGGTGTTTCTTTTCTAACGGGTCCGGGATACAAGACAATGACTAATATAGTTTTACTAATGTGTTTCTTCAGTCCACCTGAAGTCCACTGGCATTTTCAGTTGAATAACCTCTCAGCTGGTGTGTCTGTTTGTGCACATGAAATCTGACACCATGGCAACGTGGCCCTATTGTTTATCTACTGCTAGGTAACCCACTTCAGTAATGATTCTAAGATTCTGAGCATAGCAGCGTGATTGGCCATTGTATTCCAAAATTACTAATATCTCCCAAAATATTGGTCCTATCAACCTGCCCTTTTTGCTACTCTCTTCCTTGACCAAAAATACAAAAGTATAACAAACTGCAGCAGTCAGCTCTGTATGGATTTTGTGTGATGCCTGAGACACACACACACGCACACACACAGTCCACTTCCCTTTTATAATATAGGATATTGAGATAAATATCATGTCATTGGTTAGTTTGGTTTAGATTGTTATCTTTGTTTCCAAAATGCCTCAGAGATGGTTTGGACTTAATTTCTCTCAACATTGATTTTGTTTGCTTTTTTTTTTTTTATCCATGACTATAATTTTAAATGCTCTACCTCTAAATTTCTAAAATATTTTTCATGTTCTGACTGTAAATAATAATTTTCTTCCAACTAACCATCTTCTTTCTTCACATCTCACTGAGGAAGAAAATCTCCCATTAAACTTTAAGGAAATATTAATGTTTCCAAACTATATGGACATAAATATTGGGACATGTCATGTTGTTGTCATCATGTTGATGAGGATTTGAGACAAAAACATCAATATATCGGAATACTCTTATGCCTACACCTTGTGGATTACCGTGGGCAGGTTCCTAGACTCCTGAATGCAACCATCTCTAGAACCAGAGCGAATTTCATTTAAAGTTTTAGTTCATATATCACGCGGTCGTGCATTGCGCTGCCCCCTCCTCACCTCGGCGCTTCCAGCAGACTCAAACAGTGAAGTCATAAACAGAAGTGAAATGACTGGACGGACATCGTGTGTTATTGCGCACGCCGGAGCCGACAGGTGCTCGGCCACCTGTCTGACTCCAAGTGCACTCGGCATGGACATAACTAATTAAAACCTGCATGTGGCGTCTGCCGCCTTATGAAAGCCTGAGTCAGTCCGGCACAGACGCCTCTGATTCAGGGTTTGTCCATTTACTCTGAGCTGGACACATCTGCATGGGAAGAAGAAGAAGGTGTTAACAGCTTTTAGGACGTGACACCTGGTGGTTACATCCAGACGCCCCCACAGATGTTTACTGTAGACTCAGTAGGAATATTTAATTCACTTCCAAGACCATTTATTTTTCTGATGACTTTTAATTAGATGTACAGTATAACACAAATATCTGCACTTTGTACTTCATATATTTTCAGA
>JAPQRQ010000005.1:1675014-1687366 GCA_037367365.1 Apogon talboti | reverse complement strand
TCCACTAATCCTATCAATACATGTCAATAATTGGTGTAAATACAGTTATTCATCTTTTCATGGTCATCAGATATGACACATTTCGACGTTCAGAGGCTCCGTAGTTACCATGGAAACACCGTCATCTTCTGAGAGACTTGAACAAAAATTTAAAAAACACAAAATAAATGACGTAAAAACTAAGCAAATAACTCACCAAAATGAAGTCAAAATTAATTAATTAATAAAATAAGCAACAAAATTATCAGAAATGGGCCGAGTAATTCATGAAATTAACAAAAATGAAGAATAAATCAACTAATTGAGTAACATGAACAAAATAAGCCACAAACTGATGGAAATTGAAGGAAAGAATTTTAAAAAGGCAACAAAATGAACAAAAGCCATCAAAAATAAATGGGAAATTGTACGAAATAATAGATAACATGGAGAAAATGAGCAACAAAATGAATAAAAATGTACCCCTTGATTCAACTGTAAAACCCATGTAGTTGGCATTTGGCTTTATATATTAAATAATAAATAAGTCAAGTCAATTGTATTTATAAAGCACATGGACGTTGACCAAAGTGCTTTACAGATTCAAAGCAGGAATAGAAAAAAACAAGCACAAAAAAAGAAACAGATAATAAAATCTACACAAGTAAAATAAAATAAGATGAAATAAAATAAATAAAATACCAAAATGTCAATTCTCTGTCCAGTTTAAAAGCCAAAGAATAAAAATGGGTTTCTAAGTGAGTTTTAACGGTATCAGCTGTAGGTGAGGTCCTGACATGGACAGGTCAGATGTTCCACAGTTTAGGAGCAGTTTCAGAAAAGGTCCTCCCTCCTCTGTGCTTCAGTCTGGACCTTGGACCAACCAGGATCAACAGGTCAGCTGACCTCGGTGAACCGGAGGGAGTGTGCACAATTAAAAGATCAGAAAGATAAGAAGGCGCCAACCCACGTAATGATGCAAAACAAACAGTGAAATCTTAAAATCAACTCTGAAAATGACTTGGGAGCCAGTGTAGAGAGGCTGAAACAGGCGTGATATGTTCTCGCTTACGTGTGCCGCTTAAGAGGCGTTCAGCAGCAGCATTTTGGACCAACTGACGGCGAGACAGCAGAGACTGAGACGCCTGAGTAGAGGCTGTTATGGTGGTCGAGCCGAGACGAGACCAAAGCACGAGTCACCTTCCCAAAGTAGGCTTGACTTTAGGAAGGATCCTTAGCTGAAAGAAACTAGCTCTACCAACTGCATTTATTAGATTATTAAATGTGAAAGTGCTGTCAAGAATCACCCCCAAATTTTTAGCAGCAGGTTGTTGTAGGAACCACCAGCCGAGTGCAGGAGGCTGGAATGATCTTCACCATGGTATCATTTATTTTACAGTGATCGTTCAAGGTACCATATTTTTCGGACCATAAGGCGCATCAGATTATAAGGCGCAATATCAATGAACGCAATATCAATGATCTATTTTCATACATAAGGCGCATTAAGTGAAACAAAAGTCAGATAAGTCAAACTTTATCCAACTCATTCACAGTAACTCTCAATATTGTTCAGTTCTAACACATAAAACACAACACAATATTCTCACTTTTTCAGTTCATTCCTCTTCCACAAATCCATCAAATTCTTCATCTTCAGTGTCTGAGTTTAACAGTTGGGCGACTTCGGCATCAAGCATGCCGGATCCCTCTGGTCATTATCTGAGTCAGTCTGGTTGCTGTTACTTCGCTGTTCAGTGATGATTCCGGCCTTCGTGAAAGCTCGGACGACATTTGAGACTGATACCTTACGTAGCACAGTACGTATTACTCCGCGAGGCTCCTGACTACGGTAGCCGTAATGCTCCGACAACCTATCAAGCGGTGCGGCTTCGTAGCTTATCAAAGTCGTACTAAAACATTTTGACAGATTTTTGTCCACATAAAATCGGTTCGAGGTCAGTAAGCACAACCAGAATTAAAACACCAGATTATAAGGCGCACTGTCGATTTTTGAGACAATTAAAGGATTTGAAGTGCGCTTTCTAGTTCGAAAAATACGTTAGGGCTATGTTGGTGCAAAAAAAAAAAACAGCTTGACATAACATAAGGAAACTCAGATATGGACAACAGACACTAAAGCTCAGCCCATGGCGCTCCTTCGGCCTGCTCCACACTAGCAGGGCCACGGAGCGTCTACTTCAGGCCTTACGTACCCGATGCCCCTCCCACACGATCAAACCATCCATGAATGTTAGTGTTCCCTTACAGTTACCGTCTAATGGAAATAAACTCACCTCACTACTTAAACCTTCTTTTTTACTACTACCCAAAAGGTAGTTTAGGGCATTTAAAGGTTAATGTCCGTCAAACCCACAAATCTCCCCTCTGATTGCGGTCACACTGGGTAAGCTCTGATGCCTTCTGCTATAAAAGATTTGGGAACCACCTTCTTCCTGTTTGACAGACCTGGAACCTGGTGTTGAGGTGGCGTGAACATAGAGTGGCGCATCAAACATTTGGGTAACAAGAATGACCAAAAGAAAAAGACTAGGACACCCAAAATGTGTTCTGATCTATGGGCCCCACATTTGGAGGATGGGGTCAGTCTTGTGTTTTTCCAGATGACAGAATGCTAGTGGGGGTACGCGTCGCAGCAATGACAACAGGATCTGTCCGTCTAATTGTATACAGTAGCTTCCAGGCCAGGACTGTAGGATCGGGGAACCTCCTTCTCACAGATTTGGACCAGCCCCCAGAAGGCGTCCTCAGCAGGCGTATGCATGAGTAACACAGCAGCAGTGGGAGCCTGAGCCCGGCGGTGGCCCTCCTCTGGTCTGTACAGAGTGTAGGCCTTAAGAACACAGAGCAGGTCCTGCTGCCCGTGTCCTCCTTGAGCCACAAACATCTCATGAAATGGAAACTGTCGATGGAGGTCTTTCTCAATCACATCCAGCCATTTGGGGTTCCCTGCTTGGCTATCAAGCTCCTGAGACTCTCCTTGGTTCTGCTCCTGTCTGACACCGCAGCCTCACCGTGTCCAACCTCTGGATCATCCACTTGTCCCGGTGGCTCTGTATGTCACTCTGTATGGCTCTGTAGGCACCTTCTGAGCTGATTCCTCCGAGTTCTGTTCTGCTGACGGACGGGAATCGAGAACTGGTTCCTTTTGAAAACCGGTTCCCAGTAGCTCGATTGCTTGGAATCATTTGCCTGCTTTAGGTTTCTGCTTATGGACTCTGCCTGATGACATCACTCGAACGCTCCATTGTTTTGGTTTAGAACGTAACCAACATGGCGCAAGACAGAAACACTCCAAAGTCTGTCTATATTTGACGGGTAAAGACGATACCAGGGACACTGTGAACACTTACAAAACTTCCATTTCTTCAAAGGGTTAAATACCTCCAACATTTGTCCACAACAGGACATCATTTACAGGAAAGTCACCTGTTTGATACGATACTTAGTGACGTTTGTGAATCTACCAGCAGAGTAAACACCAGGGTGTCATCTGGGCCCGGATCTAGGGGGGACGAATGTCCTGCCCCTCAAATAAAAGTTTCTGAAGGTAGGGAAAAGCAAAATGAGGTGGACCACAGCAGGAGACATAGAGGAATTAGTAAAGCGTCTTAAGTTTCACTTTGTACGGTTGTATGGTGCGACCCCCCCCCGTCACCAGTATGTGCCCCCTTAACATTCCTGAATGTCTTTTTCACATTTTTACAATTTCTTTTGCTTAAAATAATCATTTAATTGAATAAAATCATCGACATCTGCAGCTCCAGTTGTCCTTGTCTTCATACTGTTCCTTTTGTTGCTAACTGCTGGACTGTCTCTTGAAGCTGAAGACATGGGTTAAATATGTCGAGGTCCAACTTCTTCGTCTCAGGTTCTGTCGACCCGACCTCGTCACATAGGGAGCGTTGTGGTTTCATTGCTTCGTCACCTGCCTCCGTCTGCGCTGACAGGATGTGATGCGATGGTTTTTACGAGGCTGTTTCCAGGGGTCGGTTTGTGACTGAGATGAGATCATCTGAAAACACACAAACATCCCCATGGAACAGACGGTGTCAACGGGCACCAACATGTGACGGCGGCGTCACGGCCAGACGCGTCGACTCAGGACCCGTCCATTTCCTGTGTTGCCTTTAGTGACTGATCTCCCTGTGGGTAATTACAGCCTCTACAGTTGAGCTTTTCTCCAGTGATTTCCTGCTCTGTGAAATCAGGCCTGGCTCAGTGCATTTATCATCCATCCCATTAAACCGGACCTGGGTTAAATATAGACCCAAGTCTGGAGGTGGACAGACACAGACGACAACAACAACAGTACAACACCAGATAAGGCCATGTAACTAGACAAACGCTGAACCAGTTTATCCTGGAATGAACCCCTTCATTTTTAATCAGTCAGTGTTTTTAACAGGTCGAGACACAACGATTATGTTCATTTATGTTTGTCTCATTTTTGTCCTGTTTTTGTCCTCATGTCATTTCTTTTATGTCATATTTTTGTCTTTTTATTTTGTCTCATTTTTGTCTTTTTACAGTGTTATTTTTGTCTCAGTTTTTATTTTAATTTGATTCATTTTGTCTAATTTTTATCTTTTTATTTTGTTTAATTTTAGTTTTTTATTTTTAATTATTTTTGTTTGTTTTTTTCTTTTTTAAACTAATTTTTATTTTTTGTGTTTTATTTGTTTTCGTCTCATTTTTGTCAGACTTCACTGTAAAAAGTGCCATACAAATACACTTTACATTTTTTTCTGTTTTTTTGTCTCGTTTTCATCTTGTTTGTATTTATTTTGTCTTAATATCATGTCCATTGTCTAATTTTTGTCTCTTTATTTTGTCTTTTTTTATTTTTATTTCATTCTGAGATTCAGATTCAGATATTGTATTCATGTGTTGTAACACATGAGCAGTTTACACCAGATGCACATGAAAGGGAACCCCACAGAAGCAGCAGTGTCTGTCTGTGAACGCCATCAAAACATAAAGTCAACATAAGCAGTAAATCAAGATTTCATGGAACAAAACTAGTATTTATTCCGTCTACATACATGTTCGTTATGGTGACTGTAAATAACAGAGGCTTCTTTTTATTCATCTTTGACACTGTTTATGTTGGTTTTCAGTTTTACGCAGCGACCCTTTGACCTGTTACTTATGTTCAACTCTGCCTTCACCTTCTGAGTCCAATACCTCGCCGTGGGTCGTACAGTCATGTGATACTAAGTGGAACAATCTGTAAGCTGCTTCACTGTCTGTTCGAAGGAAAGCGAACCCAGTCTTATACATTTTTGTTTCTTTTTTTTTCTGTTTCACTGAAGCGTTCATGGTGTGAACTGGACCGTAACTTCTGTTGAGCCTGTTTTATTCTGTAAAGGCAGTAGTTTACACACATACAGATGGATGTACATGACCAGACAGAATGGAGAACCAACTGAACAAACACTGAACGATACTGAAGACATACATGAAAATGGTTATTATTTAATAGTTTATGTGGGGGAGGATAATGCACATTAATGAACCACATCAGATGTAAATGTGTCAGATTACAGTGAAAATGACAGTTCGACCGATATAGGTTTTTCTGAGACCAATGCTGATGCTGATTTTTTTAAAATTTGGTCAGCCGATGGCCGATATCTACAGCTGATTTTTGAAGCCGATATTTAAGGCCCCCTTTTTTTTTTTAAAGCACATTGACATTAGAATAGACTCAGATAAAGAAGATTTTTATAAAATTTTTATTGTATATTTATATGCAATATAAATGAAATTATTAATACATGTACACATAGTACTCTTTTGACATTTATTGAACTTCAAATGCTACCCACACAGATGCCTGATCAAATATCTTATAACATTTTTATGACTGACCAAATATCAGCTTTCAAAAAAAAAAATTAAGGCTGATATTGAAAAAATATCAATATATCGGCCGATATGTCGGCCGGCCGATATATCGGTCTACCTCTAGCTAAAATGCTCATTTGCATCCGTAGTCCATGGGCAGGTAACAGAAACCATCACAATTAACACATACAAATGGAACAAAAAAAGAAAAATACAACATATTAAAATGTTAAGTTATTCTATGACTGATATTAACTGATAAAAGTGTCCAAGTGACTCAAATGTGACCTGTTGCACACTGAAGCCAATATAAATCAACAGTTTCTGACATTTAATTTCAAGTAACGTATTGAATTTTAAGTCTTGTTTGTGCAGATGTGAATGTGTAAATAAACTGAATCAAATCAAAGACCTGAGCTCTGATCCTAAAAACATCGGCCTCGGTCCTCTTCAACGGAACTGAATGCAGGAAATGGACTACAACACAGGGCATTATGGGTAAACACATGTGGTGGAAACACAAATGCCAGTGTTAACAGCAACGAAATAAATCAAAGTCCATAAAAGACAGATATGAGTAATAATCTGCATTTGACAGGTTTCATTTATTGTAAATAATCTATTCTTTATAAAAATATTGATCCTGTTCATCCAGAAGTGACGCGTCCTCTGGGCTCAGTGTCGTTTCCTCAGTTTTACAGTTTTCAGGCGGCGTCGAGGCTTTTCCTCCTCGATATAAAACTATTTTTCATCCCCGCGCCCAGCGTTTCCACGGTGATAAATCTGATTTGTTTAGATTGCGTGGTATATTGGATGAGTGTTGGAACAGAAGTCTTCAGCGGTGCAGATGAAATATTTGTGCCTGGTGGATGAGCCCGGCCCCCGGGGCCCCGTCGCTCATGCCACGACCCCTCCGTGACCCTCATCACTTCTCACTTCCCGCTCTGAATTTTCCCACCGACGCCAAAACATGTTCCTGATACACCCGCCGCCTCCGCCGCCTTCAGTCTAAACTCGGAGGTCAAACATGTTTTCCTGCTTGTTCCTTTCAAAACAAACTCCGACGACGCGGAGAATAAAAAAGGCCTGTTCGGGTGTAAAACGGAGCGGCGCCGTTGTTTAAAGAGCAGGTGAAGTGTGTTTACGGGTCGGTCCTGGGGTTCCTTTGGACTGACAGCCCTGTCAAATAAACTTCACGCTAAGTGTTAACGCTTGTTCCCTCATTTCCTCAGTGAAGTCAAACACTGGTCGTGTTTCAGCTACCAGCCACCGCCACCCGGGACAGTTGGTCCCATGTCAGGGGAATCAAACATGAGGCCTGTGGGCCAACACCGGCCCGCCAAAGGGTCCAGTCCGGTCTGTGGGATGAATGTGTAAAATGCAAAAATTACACTGAAGACATTAACCGTCAGAGGCGTCCGACTCATTGGTGTTTGAGGTCACATGGGTCGGACCAGTAAAATAATAATAGAACAACCTACAAATGATGACAACTCTGAATTCCATAGTCTAAAATTTAACTTTTTAGATTTTAATTTACAATTTTTCAAAACAAGGAAAAGCTCCAGAGGTGTTTGGTCACCTTCCCCCAGATACAGTACGTATTCATCCCTCCGTTTTGCCGCCCACAGAGGTGTGAAGTGTGGAATCTGTGGAGCGCCGGTGTAATGTCAAAATGTTCTTCATACTGTTTGTTTTTAACTATTTTACTTTTTTTTTTTTTATTTCACCAACGTGAGCCATAAAAAAAAATACCAAATACTCAATAACTGTCATATTTTTAACCCTTTCAATGCCAATGACTGCAATGGAAACAAGCCATATTTTTTTAATGTAAAAACACAAAAACACTTTTTCAGAGGTTTTTTTTCTCCTGTCATATGTCAATGATTAACACCAACATTGGTTCATAACATTATTATTTTTTGTTCTAGGTCAAATTTTAAATGTGTTAGTGTGTATTTTGTACTCACTTGGTAGAAGGGTGTTAATGTTGGAATTTAATATTGTTTACAATGGGATGATTTTAGTGGATGGGTCAGAATTTTTAAAAAAATCATACAAAAATTAATAACTTTTGAATTCTGACCGAAAACAAACTGTGAAAAATAATATGACCTTTTATAACATGTGCATAATATGCTCACCTGGATACCGGAGGGTTCAGACCATCACACATGTGATAATGTGGGTTTGTCACAGACTTGAAGGACTCTTTTCTGCTTCAGCTTTTAACCCTCAAAGACGTAACCATCCACCATGTTTAATGTTGAATACCTGTTGATCCACTAATCCTACACATGTGACTGAGAAATGAGCCATTTGGACGTTCAGAGGCTCCGTAGTGTATGATATTAAAACAAACAAAAACTTAAAACAGCTGTTTAACCCAAAGACATTGCAGCACATACATTTCTGGGTCTCATGAAGATTTGCATGAAACTCATAGACAAAAATACCACAGATGATGTTAAAAACAATACGTAAATGATGCATTTAATGTCATTGTTATGTTTTCTGTCCTTTTGTGTTTCTGCACAAAATAAACCTCCAACCAAACTGGTGTAAACCCATGAGTATTTTTTCATGATTGTGTCTGAAAACCATTAAAAATAGATCCCACAGTCTGCATCAGCGTAATACACACATGGACACACACGCATAGGTATAAATCATCCAGGTACAACAGGCTCATTATCTTAATGCATTAAACATGAAATAAAGCAGCTCTTAGACACAGATTAATTCCAGGCTCTTGTTTTCATCTGTTCACGTATTTTAATGAAACCATGTCAGTGTCTGATGGAAACGTCTGCATGTGAATAGTATTTCTGAGGTTAAGGAGAAAACATGGAAATATGACCAGGGTGTCAAATAATGTTTAATATTCAATTATTATGTGGAAAGAAAATATTTGGTCTTTCATTGTTTAATGTCTTTATTCACATGCATCAGTTTGTGACTTGTCTCAGAACTTGATTTTATACTTTGGTGTTTTAATGATTTTAATTGTGTTTTAAACATAAACTTTATGGACAACAGTGTATATATATTATTACAATTTAAGATTATTTACCAAATAACCCAAACATGTTTCAAAATTCATCCTAATGTGAGCCCTAAGACACCAGTGACCAAAAAACATGTAACCCTGACAATGACGTGAAAACAATGAGCAAAAACATGACTGAAATGAAGTAAAAAACATATAAAAATGAATAAAATAAACAAAAAAATGAACAACAATGAATAAATCAACATCATAATAAGTAACATGAACAAAATAAGCCACAAACTGACTAAAATTGAAGAAAAATTAATAAAATAAACAACAAAAGGAACAAAAACTAATAAAATGAGTAAATAAACTGAATAAAAATGAACAAAAGCAAATAAGAAAATTCACAAAATAATAAATGACATGGAGAAAATAAGCAAGAAAATGGAAAAACAGCCAAAGTCATTGATAAAATGAAAAAAATGCTAAGCAAAAACAACAAAATAAGCCAAAACTGAAGAAAAAATAATAAACCAATAGAGTTTGATCGATGACAGTGGTTGGAGACACTTGTTTTATGTTCATTTGACGTATTTGGTGGAAAAGCCTCTTTTTCTTCATTTTTCACTGTTTTGCTGTAATAACCTTTAATGAACATTGACATGATCAGTGAATCAAATATAGGAAAATACATGATTTACACTGAAAAATGCCAAATACAGAGGATAATATTAGAATAAATGGTGCTAAATCCTTCATGAATGGTTGGATATGAAATGGTAAAGGGGTTTTTCTGGGTCTTTAATGGTTAAATTCAGACGTTAAAGTGTGTCATGTGTGGAACGGTTCTTGACTCAGACTGTTGAGGCCTTTAATGACTGTTTATTATGTCTAGACTTAACTGAAAACATGTTTCCTCATCAGCTGAGTCAGTCACATGGCCTCATCATCGTCCTCTCAGGAATCCGACCTCCCTCCAACCCCCACCCCAACCCCACCCCAATGCTCAGCGGACCACCGATACCTGATCCCACCGCCAAACCCAGGAGATGGTGGTCCAGCCAAAACCATAGCTCTGTGTAATGAACGCATAACGGCGTTGGCCCGGTTCGGGTCACCGTCCAACATGTTTTCAGTTAGTTCACGGCGGGAAGACGAGACACGGAACCCGCCGGCGAAACACGACGACAGCAGGAATAACATTCACCAGGAGGATCGCCCACATCCAGACTAAAGGGAAGGGTGTATATTTAAACTGGGATCAAACTGGGAGGACTGGGATCGGATTCTGTAAACGGAGCTCTGTCACAACATCAACAGGTCGGTTATTTTCCAACAGCCACGGTCTCTGCGTCACAGATCCGCCCCAGTCACTCAACAACAACACCAGAGTAACTTTGAAGGATCAGTCTGGTGGTGTTAGAGATTTCTGTTATCGACAATAAATCATGTTGAAAAAATAAAAGCAGCAAAGAATTCCAGTTACAGCACCCAGATGGTATGGTCCACGCCTCTACAGCTGGATTTATCGGAATAATTCACAATATTGTTGAAGTTACTTTAATTCCTTCCCTTACAGTATTACTGTTTCAGAACTGTAATGTGTTACATGATTCCTGTATTATTTTGGAATTACATACAGACTCTCATCATAAATGGCATGTGCGCAGTAGAACCAACCTCCCCCAAAAAAAAGTCAAACACCAACCCCACCCCCCCCAATACAACAGACAGGAGAGCCAGGAGTGTTCGGATACCTCAGTCAGTAACGCTACGGTCTACAATGTTCCAATCCCAGCAGGAACACGTGCATTTTTTTCAATATTTTCCATGTTCAAACAGGGGGCGGGGCCAATTATGCCGACAGATAAATCTGCAACCAATATAGAATTCTAACTAGTCCTAGAAACGTTAGCTTACCTTGTCATTGCTGATCACAGGGGTCATGCTAACGGTCTTCTGTAAACAGGGTTAGAGTTAGTAATGAGCATACGTCCATGTGGACAGTGGACTGTCTTCTGCCATCTTCACCCATTGGCTGAACACCAACAGGAAATAGAACATTACTGAATCCTAAAGGTCTCGTGGTCTTTGTGTTTTTTTTCATTTGAGCAATTACACTTTGGCTGAAAAGCGTGTCATAACACCAGCGCTACTGAACATGTACCGAGTAAAGAGTGTTTTACTGGTTCAATTCACATCAGATCAGATTGTTCTGAATGTGGAACCTGAACTTAAATGGTTCTAACATCCTTGATTGTTAATGTCTTCAGTGTAATTTTTGCATTTCACAATTTCATCCCATGGGAGGGCTTGGACCCTGTGGTGGGCCGCGGGCCGTATGTTTGACACCCCTGGTTTAGATGCTGCTGTAAAGTCCTGATGTGGAACACTGTGGACATTCATGACATCGTTGGACTCATTTGACCGAATCACATCGTTCTGCTTCATTTAACTGTTTGTTAGTGTCGAAGTCGAGTGAATTTACTTTCCATTCTGTCAGTGACCCCCCTCCCCTCAGTGAAGATCTGAATATTGATTATTGATTACTATGGAAACCACAAAGCCTTAAAAACTGAACCTGGGTGAACTGGACTGAAAACTACAGCAGAAGACGTCCTTTAAACCGAAAAAAACAACCATTCTCTCCACTGGTTGTCATTAGCTATTTTTTATGAAATCCCATGAGGCAAAGCGAAAGGGGCGGGGCTTCACCCTCAAGCTTGTCCAATGTATGTAATGTAATGTTGTTTCCGGAACACACGATAGACTTATCAACCAGATTTCTCCATATTTGTAATGTTTCCACTTCCATTTTTAAACACTTTGCTTTAATCACATCATTAAAACACAAAAAACATTTAGTTTATTTCTATTCGACCATAACTTTGACCATTTTACTGTCTCTAAATCATTCCTTGAGCCTTTGTTTGTCACTGAACACGTTAAATCAGGGCGTGAATCTGGAACTGATCAACATGTCGAAGCCTGAACCGTCCTGGGTCGATCCTCCAGGGTCTGGATGTGTCGGCTCCTCGGGGCCCTGGGCTCCGGATCCTGATTGATTCCTTAATAAAGAATGAACAGCAGCACCGGGTACTTTGGGTAATTGTGGTATTTGTCACCGTGAGCAGTCAGCGGCGAGCCGAGGCAGCTCCTGTGATCTAATTGGACAGATTGGCGGTGATCCATTTCCTGCTCAGGACGAGGGGTCGTTAACGGAGACGGAGACATTAGGAGCATCACATGCATCAGTTTACGCACAAACATCCTCCATCTCCGCGCGGATACGAGGTCGATTTGTCAGATCAGAGCGATCGCCACCATCTGCATCTGATTCATCTTCACCTGGAAGTCGACACAAACCACCAGCAGAACCATGACTACACACTTTATCTGGAGAATCCACCGGTGACACTTTACAGACGTTTACAGCTTCACTTCAGTATTCAACAAAGGTCAGTGTAGGGAAACTCAGACTCTATATTTAACCCTCTGGTATCC
>JAPQRQ010000005.1:1577479-1588327 GCA_037367365.1 Apogon talboti | reverse complement strand
GCCCTAATAATAAACATTACAATTACAATAGGGCCTTCGCGGGCATGCTCGGGCATGTCCACTGCTCGGGCCCTAACTAAGATTAATTTCATGGCTCAGTTACACGAGTGGTCAGGTGACCTCAAGGAAGTAGCTTCATAAATGACTGAGAGTGGAGCGACAGAAGGACAGGCACACTGCTCTGTCTGAGACAGTTGCATCACATGTTGGCAAATGCCAAAGTATAAATGTAAATAAAATACATAAGTAAATGTAACAGGATGTGAACGTCATGTCAAAAACCTAAACAGAAGTAGCCCTCAACTTTGTTCTTTGAGAGACTATAATCACACATAATCATTTCCCAGTCTTAGTAGTAATATATGTAGGAATATATAGTAAATATGTAAACAGTATTAAAACAGGTCAATGTCTTTCAGAAAAAAAATATGAATCTTGTAATAGTCATATGGAATCATCTGGAGAGAAAAGGATAAAAGACCATGAAAGCCTCTGGGCTCTGAAGGTGCGTAATATAACACCAGGTTATTTAATAAAATATACAGTCAACTCAAGAGAATTGAATATTTACTTAATCCAAATGGTTACACTAAATAAATAAACTGTTTCATTTTAGTGTGTGTGTGTGTGTGTGTGTGTGTGTGTGTGTGTGTGCGTGCGTGCGTGCGTGCGTGTGTGTGTGTTTGTGCGTGTGTGCGTGTGTGTGTGTGTGTGGTTCAATACTGTGCATGTATTTCTTGTTAGAAATAAAGACAAATGCCCATTAAACCCTGCATAAACAACAAAACTTTTGCACAATACATGACAAATAATGACAAATACATTACAGTTTAGACATGCAAAAAAGTAGTTTCTCAACAACCTTAATGCTAGTGTTCACTCACATTTACTTTGACGCCTCAGGGATGTCAGAGCTACAGCCACTTTATACTGGGAGACATTAGCTTTCAGGGCTTTTCTTTTCTGCAAAAACTTTGCGTTATTTAATGGATATACATACCTGTTTTCATACCTGCATTCTTTTTTATTATGATTGTAAAGCTTGCCTTCCTGTGCAAATATTTTGGAGCATTGTTTGAGCATTTATCTGCAGCATCTGAAGTGAATGAACCTAATATTTAATGATCTAATTATTGGCCCTATGGCTAAAGGTAGATGTTTGTTACTACACTGTAAAGCTCTAGTTGGTTTTGAAGAAAATTAAAATAAAAGTTGGATTAAACAGAGTGACATCTTCTCTCAGTACAATGAACATCCAATGTACACTGTGTCACTATAATTTGTGCACATTAAATATAAATTATTTTAGTGCTGAAAGTGGTCTGCAGCAGATTATTTACTGCTCTAGTAATGCTTTTTTGCTAGTTGTTTTGGGAAAATTTGAGCATCTTTTTGTGCAGTTTGTTGAGAGTTGTGTTCAATAACTGGACAAAGGATAGTGATGCTCTACATTTGTCACCATTTATCATTTCATTTTTCTAACTGCAGCCCAGAAGTCTAATTAGTCTCACTGTTGTTATCAGTTTGCGATGGACAAGAACTACCACACGTCCTGTCCCAGGGTGCTCTACAGGTCACATGATGATCGCAAAGTGTTGCCCAGATTACACCTGGACGAGGTCGATCATAGACATGTTTATGTGCCGCTTAAAAACCAGGTGAGCAAATGAACATAAGACAGTTATAGCTTTTCTTTTTTTCTCTCTGTATGTTACGTCGTAGTTGAGAGTTGCTACGTGTTTGTGTTTTGTTGCAGATGAAGCGTATACCTGTGACCAAATGCAACACGTACAAGTCTCTGCAGGAGTGCTGGTCTGCTCAGGATCCATACTGTATTTGGTGTGACTCTACACAAAGGTCAGCCACATGACATCTGCAGCTGACCTCCTCAAACTCTGAGAAACTCACTTATGAAATCATTTCCTCCCTCCTCCAGTTGTACATTTGAGGCTGACTGCAACGGTACAGACTGGTTAGGAATTCCTGATGATTTCCAGCAACAGAAACTGGTTTCCTACAAAACTGAAAGAGACTCATCTGGCCAGGTACGAGCAGGTCTACCTACAGTATGACATCTGAAGTACATTTGAAATGAAAAGGACCCAAGCATAGTCAATGTACTTTGTAACTTATCAGAGAATGATCTTCACCTTGTCACGAACCTGCATCTGGTGTTATTATCTGTTCACAATTATTAGCTGTTAGGTTCAGGTACATATTTGAGGTCTGTTCAGGTCTGTACTTGAATCTCTTCACGTGTCCTTTAGTGCGTTTTACATCTTCTCTCACGCGTCTTTTCATCAGATCATGCTCAAAGTCCAGACACACCTGACCATCGGACCGGGGATGGTGACAAACTTTGCCTGTCAGTTCTCTGTCAGGTTCCCACTTTGTAGGGACAGCCCTCCTCCAAACTTCCCTCAGTGCACCTGTATCCTCTCTCATAGCACACTTCCTGTTGGCGGTCAGTGGCATAATGATACTAAAGCACAAACTGTGTTCCCTAGTGAACTGATTTGTAATATCGATATTCTTTTTTTTTTTTTTTTAACTTGACAGGTCTACCAGTGACAGTAAGAATCAGACTAGGGAGGTCAGAGCTAATGGAACAGCTGAATCTGACAAGCTGCTCAAACATCACAGGACTTCCTACTGCCGACCTGTATGTAAAGTCAAACACACTTAATTATGGACATAACACCCATGAATGGGACAGGGATGGAGAGGAAGAGGCATCACTCATTCCTTAGTGACATGACAGTTGTTTTCTCCTCAGGTGTCGACAGTGTATCAAGGCTGGATGTGGCTGGAGCTCCAATCGCTGCTCCTGGGCAAATCAAGCAGCTGCCAATGTATTTATATTTGTTTATTTTGGGATGAGTTTCATGCACTGTTGAATGAATATATGTATATCATTAGTTATCAGATGACTGTCAACACAATTTGTAAGTTTATAGACAAAATCATAGTAACTAAACATAGTAAACATTCTCCTAAAATATGATATTTATTGCACTGTAATGCCTCACAAAGATAGACAAATACAGATATTTTCTTTATCCATTCATTTTTTGTCACCATTTTTACTTTTTATCTTATTTGTGCGTCTTTTCACTCCTGGCATTGTTTAATGTAGACTGGTTTAACACAAGATTTGAGAGAGTTTCAGTTTCTTTTTCTACTCATTTTAAGAATGTACAGCATCAAATGTACCTCTCACAAAGCTATGTTCATAG
Source organism: Apogon talboti (assembly GCA_037367365.1). Lineage (NCBI taxonomy): Eukaryota > Metazoa > Chordata > Actinopteri > Kurtiformes > Apogonidae > Apogon > Apogon talboti. Next base: position 1,585,091 of record JAPQRQ010000005.1, on the reverse strand, counting down.
TTTACAGTAAGTGGGTAATATCCACAGTTTGTGTATACCTGATTACAGCTCTGTTATGACCTTTACAGTGTAAATCAACCTGCCATATTTTCATTGTCATTCCTTTGCAGGCAAGCATCTGCCAAACGATTCAGACAGGGATGAACGTAACTGTAAGTCATGTTGTCAGTTTTACTCTGAACTACATATTTCCTTTCAGTTCAAGTGTAAGAAGTTGTGGAATGAACTAGATTGTTTGTTTGTGTGTTTGACTGCCAGAAGCCAGAGATATACTCCATCTCCCCCAGTGTTGTGTCTTTCTATGGTAGAAACTCTGCGTTTTTGTTGGGTCGTAACCTCAGAGAGGTGACCAGAGTGAGGATCCAGGGGGACACGGACTGCACGCCACAAGAGTGAGTCCGTTTTGCCAGGTTTATTCAGTTTATGTTCAGTGTAAATGACTTTTAAAATGCAATCAATAAAGGATATTAGTGCCTAATAATAATAATAATAATAATAATAATAATAATAATAATAATATTTCAGTTATCACACATGTTGTGGTTTATATACCTTGAAACATTTGTTTGAGAGTTTATTCAATTTATATTACATAACACCTCTATAACACCTTTTCAGTAATTTGTTAAGAAATCAGAACATTAATAAACTACTCAGGAACTCAGCAGTTTTTCTGTTCAGTTTTTTTCTACACTTATGTGAGATTTATACACAAATGCGACAACAGTATTTTAGATTGTGCTGTTTAGAAATATCATGTATTTGCCCATTTTAGTGATTTTTTTTTTCCTCCTTTATCTCTCAGATTTCCTGTGTTTTACAGAACAAATGTGAATCTGACGTTTCACATTCCCAGTGCAGATAATAAAGGTTCTGTAAAAGTATGCGTCGTCCTCCCAGATGGAAGTTGTGTAGGTAATGCTACCATTACCTACCTTTCCTCACCGTCCTGTACTGACCTTACACCAAACAGCACATGGATCAGGTAAGAAATCACTGCCACTCAAAGCAAACCACCATGTTTCATTCCACGAATAACGAGATAAAAGCAATAATATGACGTTTGATCTAATCAGTTACTGGTGCGACCAAGTGTGCAGTTCAGAGTTTAACATTTTATCCCAATGGTAACTAGGGTGACCAGATGTCCCTCTTTGTGTGGGACAGTCCTGCGTTTCTATTATTTTTTTTTACATGTCCCACAAATCGAGATGCTGTCCCACATTGTTATTAACAGTCAGCATGAATGCTTCCTGCCACGTTTTCTTATGTGAGCAAACTTGCATTTAAATAAAATATATGAAGTTTGTCCCTCGTCTAGTGAGTTAGGATCTGGTCACCCTAATGGTAACAGGCTGTGAAAGGTAAGTGATGTAGATATTCTGCATTTTTATCCTGTTCAGTTATGGAACATAAAGCAACCAATAATGATTTAATATTTTAAAAGAAAGAAACGGTTCTTCTTCTATGATCTCCTTTTCACTGATAATCATTAGTCCCTTTTCCACAGCACTTCTGTTCCAGGAATATTTCGCCTTTATTCCAGAACGACGTCTGTGTAAATGAAATGGTGGATCATTTGGTTCCACCTCTGTAACTCCTGTGGAGGTAGTAACAGAGCCCTGATAAAGGTGGAGTCAGGATTACAGAAGGCTATATAAAAGGAACACCTCTCGTTCCGCAACCAAGGTGTGACGTTTTGATGACATATTGCGTGTGCGACCCCCACGCCGGGGGAATTTAAAAATGAGTACAGTACACAAACATATCAACGCCACCAGAAAGATGTGGAACTGGGGAGACGCCGAGACCCGTGAGCTGTTGTCATTTGGGACGGAGGATTCTATTCACACTGACATTTGTGGAACAGTGTGGTTGTTTTAGAGCCAACACCGCTATGCTCGGGGTATTTCCGACGCGGATGTCATACGTCATACTATACGCTGTGCTGCGTCACCGCCCCTTTGATTCTGAACGCAGGTCTGCTGTCTCACCTCTGTTCGTCCTTTGTCTTGGCTGTGAAAATCGATCAAGGGTGGAAAAAAGGTGGGATCACCATCTGACCTTTTTTCCGGAATCTCTGTGTAAAAGTGGCTATACGCTGATATTAACTGATATGATAACTAGTATAATACAGTCAGTGTGGTAAATATGAAAAGCAGAGCAGGTAAATTTGCATGAGGCTATTTTGGAATGTGAACCAGTGTTTTTATTCACTGACCGTGGCAGATTTTACTGAAACTAATTCTGAGAAACGTTTCTTGTAATGGAGGAACAATTCTAGGTTGTGGGTCATTTGTGGGGAAAGACAACCACTTCCCAAAAGTAATGTCTTTCACCATGAGTTAACTTCCCCCTCCTTTACTTGCAGCTACAGAAAGTGTCAGTTCTGCCTTTGTTTCTTCAGTTCAGTGAGGGGTAAAGAAACACATAAATAAAGTTGGAGACTTTCCTGACCTCATGTTGATGTAACCACCACATATTTGTCCCCATTACAGTATGAAATAATAGAGGTGGAAAAGTGTCCCTTTTATTCCAGCGTGGGTTCATAAGAGGCTTTTTTTGTTTGGCTTTATCACCATGTAACAGTCACAACACAGAAGGAAGTGAGTTTTTCTCCCACTTTTATCTTTGTGCCACTGCTGTGTTGCACCCCAACCTTTCATCTGTTTAAACCAATAGACTAGAAAGAGGTAAACTTGTATTTCCCAGTTTGGTTTGTCACTGGAGTGTCTCTAAACACACATAGCTCTCCTCTGTATTGCATTCACTGTGTTTTCATAGTTGGGATCCATCACGTGTACTAAGAAATTGGAGTTTATTTGTTTTAGTTGATTCATGCTTGAGTTTTCACATTTTGTTTTGGAGGCTTTATAGCTGTTCCTCTTAATCTTTTTATTTTGTTCTGTCAAATATTTACACTTGATTTATTTTATATATGCGTGCGGGTCACTTCCTTTTCTCTGCTGCTTTGTCTGTCATAGCGGAAAGAGAACCATCACACTAAAGGGATCCCATATGGAGTTTGTGGAAGCGGTGATACACAGCCACGCCATGAAGAGTACGGTGCCTCTGCTGAGTTTCAACTCCACGGTGGGTGACGGAAAAAAGACACAAGTAGAGCAAGTCATGTCATAATGTTTCTGATGGATTCTTGGTTTTCTCTGTAGCAATTAACTTATGACACACCTGAGGCTGGAAGTGCTCTTACTGCAACTGTGTATCTGAAAGTAGCCAATGAGACCTTGACGTGCTCTAAAGCCATCACCTACTACCCAGAGCCAGTGTTCACCGACTTCACTTCCACACTGACAGGGAGCGATGTCAGCATCAACATCCAGGTACAACAGTCTGTTATCACCTGGACAAACGCACACATGACCTCAGTTTGTACAAGTATGAACATTTGCTTCTGCTGTCCTTGTAGAAAAAGGCTGACAAACTGGAGATGAAAACCACGGAGCTGTCTGTATGGGGTGTTAAGGATGGAAAACAATACGACTGTAAAATGGAAAACAAAGAAACAAACAACATTACTGACTTTTTCATCTGTGAGATTAAAAACCCACCGGTCGTGGAATTTCAGCATTTACTGGTAAAAGTCACCAAGCTCAGACCAAACCTTTGTGGGATTGTTCCTACTATCATTGCTCTAGAATCCTCAGACATACATTTTTGTTCAAGTGTTACAGGAGTTAATGCAGATTTGTGCTCTACAAAACTATTTGAAATGATTTTTGCAGATTAAATATGGAGACAATCTAGTAATACTGAAGCCTAAATCCTCACATCTCCTTCTGATACTGCTTGTCCTTCTGCTTATACCCTGCATTATTGTCGGTGAGTACATAAAGAAAGGCCTGACCTTTTCCTGTTCACTGTAGTTTTGAATCAAATGACATGATCATTGTGACTTTCAGCGGTGGTGATTGTCTACAGAAGGAAACAGAACCAGCTCACCACTGAGATGAACAGTCTGATGGAAAACCTGGAGCTCGACATCAGGAATGACATCCGACAAGGTCAGTCACGATGTTTTATTCAATAAAAAAAGTCAGAAAGCAGAATATTTGAAGTCTCCCAGCTCCATCGACTCATCTCATCTGGATGAAGGAGGAGCCGACAGCTGCCACGTATATTCAGTCTGCTCCTTTTGTACTACACCCACACAATGTCATATACTAACACAAAGTGAAGTGTGCATACAGTGGTTTCATAGACGGTGAAAGTGCTTGTAATGAAGTTGTTTAATAAATAACGGTTTACCAGACTAGTGTTTGTCATTATCAAATCAAATGTTATTTATATAGCGCCAAATCACAAACAGTAGTTATCTCATGGTACTTACATATAGAGCTGGTCTAAACCAGACCCTCATTACTGTTCATTAGATATGAAAACATCAGTTCCAATTTTTGTGCATGTGCTTATGTGCAGTTACAAATTGCCTCTGATTGTACTGATAAATGTCTCTGCCTTATCACACATTGGCTCATGTTTTTAACCACTTCACTATCTACTGTACAGTTAACATAGCCTCAACATGCAGTTCCTTTCAATGGTGTGAAAATGTTACAAACTCTTTCCTGTTTCCCATATCAGACTTGCCTGTATGCATTTTGTGACAGTTTTTGTATTTTTCTTATTTTCATCTGGTGTTTTTGCTTAAACCTCCAAAAAAAGAATGAGCTTTCCATTTTATACTGTGTGTTAATCATCAGAATGAATTTCCTACTGTACTTTATTTGTTTTTCTAGACAAGTGTGCCGTTTGGGCAGTGAGTTCTGTGGCCAGTTAGCATAATTTCTGTTCACTTTTGTCCACAGGTTTTATCGACCTACAGACCGAGAAAGCCGACCTGCTGGAAAACGTCGGTGCCATTCCTTTCCTCGACTATAAACACTTTGCCTCCAGAATCTTTTTTCCTGAGGTAAAGTGAATGTACAACCTCAACAAGTCCTCATATGTGACTGGCAGATGTTGTAAGCTGTGTTTGTGTCCTTCAGAGTGAAGCTTTGATGGCGTCATGCATTAAAGACATTGGACAGGTACGGTTCGACGCTGCACTTTGGGGGACGTTGCTGCCTCTTTGTCTGTTATTGACGTTTTTCTGTTTGTCGCCTGGAATCAGGACGCAGAGAAGGTTCATCTTGATGAGTGTTGCCATGGCCTGTCCAGACTGATCCAGGACCAGTTCTTCCTTACCTCCATGGTGCACGCTTTAGAGGAGCAGAAGAACTTCACCATTACAGACAAGTCCGTTTGTGATACAACTGTTGCTTCTATACGTCTGTTTGTCTTCGATATATTAGTCTTGTGTAATGTTTTGTATTTTTTCTCCTTTTCCTCTTCTTGTATCCTGCTCTAGGTGCACGTTGGCATCTCTGCTGACCGTAGCACTCCACAGCAACTTGTCATACCTAACGGAGGTGATGGAGTCTCTGCTGAAGGATCTGATGCAACAGAACAGCAACACTCAGCCCAAACTGCTGCTGCGGCGTACTGAGTCGATAGTGGAGAAGCTGCTGACCAACTGGATGTCCATCTGCCTCTATGGGTTCCTCCGAGTCAGTCGCTACATTACACATTTGTGATTATATATAAACTCAAAAAGTTCTAGCAGCTATATTTTTTTTTCTTTAGACAAATAGTCTTAGACTTAACAGTCAACATTTTGGGACACTGATGTTGAAACAGAGTGAAGTAAATGTTCTGTAGAGAAGGAAGGAAACAGCACAGACTGAGTCGGAACACATTGCACCATTCTGACTCTGCTCTGCATCTTGTATTTTATCATGTGATTGTTGTATGATTATTTCTTTTTTCAGCCAGCCTATGTTTATCTATAAATATTCTATCAACTAGAGATCTAGACATTACTTCAGCCACTTTGAAAACCACATCTCTTTTTGACACCTGCCTACATATCTTGCAGTAGATGAATCTAGAGGAAACATTACTGTAGCACACATTGAGAGGTGTACTTTCAGTTACTGCCACACTTTGCTCAGAGATTTGTATTTTTGGCTCTGCTCTTTGCTGTTACGGACCATACAGAACACACTGCATGCACCACTCTGTCCTTGTTAAGGTTTTTGCTTGTACTAAACAACAAAACGCCACGGTCTATATTTTACCATAACTTTTGAGCCCTGTTTGCCCACTGAGTTCCTGTTCCTGGTTTTTGCACAGGAAAATGTCGGCCAGCACCTGTTCCTGATGGTGAGTGCTCTCACACAGCAGATCTCCAAAGGGCCGGTGGACTGTGTGACAGAGAAAGCTCTATACACACTCAGTGAGGATTGGCTGCTGTGGCAGGCTCAGGACTTCAGCTCCCTGGTAAACACACACGCACCAAGGCTTTAGCATATTTCAGCCGATTACCTGAGCACAAGATGAAGCGTCTTTCATGTATTATTCTCTGAAAAAACTGACTATATGGATATTTGCATCTTTCAGTGTCACTATGTCAGCAGTTTTGTCAGTGTGACTTTTAGATGCATAATACAAGTCATTACTACCTCCCATCTTTTAGTTCTCTTTTCGGTCTGCTGGTTAGGCAAATGCAAAACTTAGCTTGCCTAGCAACATCTCCATTTATATGCACCACTCTTCATTAAAAAGAAATTCTATTTGGAGATGATTACAATATAGTTTCACACCAGACATTCTCCTTTATGGGCTAACAGGATGGTGTGTTCACTGCCGTGGAAGGAAGGGTTCTTGTCACATTTAGAACACTGTAGCAGCATGCAAGAGCAGCAGCTGGGACCAAACCACTTCCTCTACCAAATGTTTTAAGGCCCATACCAACGTACCCTGTTTTATACTCTGTTTTCTTGCACAAATGGCTAAAGTCCCATATGTGAAGTTCTCCATTTTAGCAAAACCTCTTTTGACTTAGAGCTCTGAAATGAGGCTGGCAGTACACATCAGAGTACTGAGTCAGAGCTGAAGAATGCTGCAGAGGATCGGTCTGTCATAACTGACTCCACAGCATGTGGGAGATGTGTGCAGGACTACACATTTGAATTGTCACATCAGGAAACACTTCACTTTCATTTTTAATCCAAATGGACAATGATTTTGATGTTATGAAAGATCCATTCTGTATATTGACAAGATACAATTCTATAAACACACTGTCTTAGTATATGTATGATATTATTCACCTAAAACCACTAAATAAGAGCCGATGTACACGTGCATGTACACAATGTTTCTTGTGTTATAAGTCAGATGTGGTTTAACTCATGACATTGCCCTGAGATTGGTACAGATTTTAATCTGTGAGTGAATGTGGAAACTTACTTGATGTAATGACTCTTGCACATGTGTGTAAAGTTTGTGGTCAAACTGTGAAGGATGTGGGTATATAGTCTTTGTAAATGCAGACAAGTAGAGGTAAACACGGAACATCAGTCTGATATGTTTTGGTTTAAGGAGCAGAAATGGAGAGCTCACCATGTAGTGTACATGCAATAGACAGTATAATATCTATAGGATGACATGGGCATTTAGGAGCATCCACAGATTACAGTTGTCCCTCACTATAACGCGGTTCACCTTTCGCGGCCTCGCTGTTTCGCGGATTTTTTTAGTGCAATTTTGC
>JAPQRQ010000005.1:1558901-1577379 GCA_037367365.1 Apogon talboti | reverse complement strand
ACCTTTTAAATATTTTAGCATTGGGGTGTGCATACACCCCACGTGACCATTCATGTTTGAATAGGCCACGTGACCAAACAAGGGTTAATAGGAAATACTTTTTTTTTAAATTTATACATCAAATGAGTAGGATGAATTATGGGTTTGTGTTGAATTGGAAAATTCAATGGTGACTAAATTACAGAATCATCCTGATGCATCCATATTCAATTCAATTCAACTTTATTCCAGATTCAAGGTCTAATATAGACAGAGAAACACAATAAAAACAGGAAGGGAAAAAAAACACACAAAAAAAACCATTTAAAGAGTCACTTTAACAAGACAGCTACACCACTGCCTCCACATCCTGGACTGGTAGCGAATGGCTCTACATCTGATATCAACCAGTGACACAACTACTGGATTCACAGACTTTATTCAATCAACAGATCAAATTATACATGAGCTTCCGCAGTGTGGCCTGCTACGGCTTTATTCCAGCTGCGACAAACATCTCACTGGTGCTAGTCCATCTGGGTCTCCTAAGAAGCACACGTAAAGCATCACTGTAGGCACCTGCAGCCTTTGGAAACTCCCTTTTTTATAATTGGACCAAAGGTGAGCTGTGTACAGAGGCGTACAATAGGATTTAAACAATATTATTTTCACCTTGTCCGTACAGGATCCACATTTGCATTGCCAGTGTGTTTGCCTGAGTATATACTGTTATGTCGTCATCATCAGACCAGTCCTCTGTTAATACATGCCCAAGGTGTTTGGTTTTGTTCATTACATGCAGCACAATACTTGACAAATAAAAATAAGAAAAATGTACTTTTACTTTTGTCCTCTCTGGTTCTACATATCATAACCATACTTTTCACTGCGTTGTATTTGATGTCATGCTCCGTGCCATAGCATGAACAAATATTAAGTAACTGTTGCAGCCCACCAGTGTTCGGACTGAAAACCACTCAATCGTCTGCATACATCAAATGATTTAACACAAGGTTGCCAGCTGCACAGCCAGTATTACAAGCCTTTAGCTTTGTTGTCTTGTAAAGATTGGCCTAAGTAATTTTTTGACAAAATGGCTTTTTTGCCCAAATAATCTCATGATGTTGACCAACATTCTCAGTTGAACAGATCATGTGATTCTACTCCGTCAGATATGATAGCATTTGTCAACAGTGTGACTTAGGCCTCATTAGGTTTTTTGTGTTTCCTGAAAAATCTGAAAAAATGACTTGTGCAATATTTTAGAAGGTGACTATATTTAAAATAACAGGTAAAATGTGATAATGCCAGCATGAACTGAAACAGAACAGGACAGTACAGGACACCCTGTATATATCTATACAGGGTGTCCCAAAAACTTTGACATAATTTCATCACCTAATAATTTGTTTAAAATTTGTTTGCTCTTTTTGCCCAAAAAAGTGTAATCATTTTGATTTTTTTGCTTTCGGGAATAAAATACATAAATAAAACTAAAAATAAAACATTTTATGTCCAAAATAAATCCTATTAAGTATCATTTCTCCTGTCCATGTAGTCACTCAGACATGGACATCTCAAATGATGTCAATTTTTTTGGGACACCCTGTACATTTCTGTGGATTTCTGACAGTAACCACGGATACACACAGTCATCTCCTCCATCTTCATCAGTGACATAATGCTTTCACTAGCCCTTTACCCTACTTTAACCTAATTCTAACTTAACTCTGAATCATCAAGCAGCTTTTTAAAGGTTCATACAAAGGTGATGTTGGGCCAGACCAGTCATGCGTTCCAAAAGTGTAAAACTCTGTGGTGTTTGTTCATATGCAGGTAACTGATGGAGCAACAATCAAAGTACTTTCTAAGAAAACACATCCTCCCTTGAGCCCTCAGGGAAGTCTGAAAGGTAAGATGTGAGAAAGTAAACGGCCATTTACATCCACTGTTATTATGATGTGGTGTCATTATTTAAAATTTCAGATAAATGGGAAAATTCAGACAATCGATGCTGATAACTTCAAAAACCGCTTTGTTAAAACCTTTTAATAAATCTGAATTAAAAAGTAAATTCTTTCTTACAGTCAGTGTTTTTCTGTCAATTTCTTCTTCTTCTAGACGATAAGGACTTTTCTGGAAAATACTTCCACTTGGTAAGAGGCCGAAAGAGAGCGATTCATGATCTAAGTCTGTTGATATTCAGAGTGAGCACGGCCTGTTGGTGTCTTTACAGATCGACCCCGATGTAGAAGAGGACCAAAAAAAGAACCCAGAAAGGAAGAAGTTAAAGCTGAAGGAAGTACACCTCACTAAGCTGCTGTCAACTAAGGCAAGGGGAAGCTGTAGCTCTTTTATATGCACATCACTAACACTGATCAGGAGAGAAACCAAAAATAGTTGACGCAAACTTTTTTGACAGTCCTACAACACATGTACAAGGTCCTTAAGAAGTCAAGATGTATGTTTGTATGAGGGTAATTCAAAAAGTTCTAAGACAAATTAAAAAAAACCTTTATTTTTGAAAGCAACAAAATTATGTTTCTACATAACATCCACCTGCGTCAATACACTTCTGCAAACGATGTTTCCACTGAAAAATTCCTTCTTGATAGAATTTTGTTGAACTAGTTTGACTCAGTTTGAATTTATGGCATTTGTCTTAGAACTTTTTGAATTACCCTCGTATGTAACACTCTTTGATATGTAATTCTATGTATTTTTACAGTGTCATATTGTATATGCATACAGATTTCTGGTGACAGCAAGGGGTTTGGGAGGGTCGAATGGATTTTGTTTGATTTTCTTTTTTTTTTTTTTAATATATACCTGGATGTATTATTATTGTTTTGATAATTCAATAAATATATCTAAACACAAAAAAATAGTTGAATCCCACTATGGAATGGAACGTGACATGTCTTGGTCTTCTAGGTGGCCGTCCATTCCTTTGTGGAGAACCTGTTCAGGTGTATCTGGGGGATGCAGCAGAACAAAGCACCGCACGCCATCAAATACTTCTTTGACTTCCTGGACGCTCAGGCTGAAAACATGAAGATCACTGACCCAGATGTTCTGCACATCTGGAAGACCAACAGGTATGTCTGGATCATGACACGCACTGTTAAATGTTTGGGTCCAAATATGTCGTGCAAATAAGTTGGTACATTTTGGGTTATGTTACTGTCTTTTGTGTGCAGTTTACCTCTACGCTTCTGGGTGAACATCCTGAAGAACCCGCAGTTTGTTTTTGACATGGAGAAGAGTCCACATTTAGACGGCTGCTTGTCCGTCATCGCCCAGGCCTTCATGGACTCCTTCTCCCTCAGTGACATCCAGCTGGGGAAGGTGAAATACATGACACTTGGAATATACTTCTAGAAACAGGAGTCAGTCCACTAAATTTTTGTCAAAGTGTGCCTTTTAAGAAGTGGATAATGTTCATAAAACAGGTTTTACTGATAGACAGATTTCTTCTCAAAGCTACACTGACTAGTTCTAACATTCTAACCACTGACAGGAGAAGTGGAAATAAATACTGATTATTTCACTGGGTTAGATATATTAGACAACAAGTGAACATGTAGTCCTGGAAGCTGATGTTGGAAGCAGCAAAATGAGCAACGTAAGGAACTGAGTGACTTTGACCAGGTCCATATAGTAACGGTGATGACTGGGTCAGAGCATCTCCACAGCTGCAGGTCTTGATGGGTGTTCCTGGTCTGCAGTGGTCAGTACCGACCAAAATGGACTAGGAAGGACATCCCAATCTCAGGGCAGCTGATCATCTGTGGGAGGTTCTGGACAAATAAATCTGATCTATGGAGGTCCACCTCTCTACTTCCTGGACTTCAGTGATCTGCTGTTAATGTCTCGGTCCAGATACCACAGCACACCTTCAGAGGTCTGGTGGAGTCTAGGCCTCAGGTCAGAGCTGGTTTAGTGGAAAAAGGAGCGGAAATAACGTTCTCCTCCCATAGATACTCGATTGGTTGAGATCTGATTGTTGTTGTTTCTATACTTTTGGTAGGTACTAAGCACTTTACACTGGGAATGGAGCTCTGCAGATGTTCTGACCCACTGATTTGACCATCACAATTTCTAAAGTTGCTCAGATCTCTGTTGTTGACTATCTTGTTGTTTCTAACACATCTGCTTATACATGTTGACTTGCTGTCTGATATATCCAACTCACAGGTCCCAGTGTAATGAGATAATCAAAACTAAAACCACTTTGCCTGTCAGTGGTCAGAATGTCATGACTGATCTGTGTCTTTTAGTGTGGAATGATGTAAATGTACTTTCCAGACTTGGCTAATAAGAGGCTAGGTCATACTTCCTTACAACATGTCCTTCTTTTGGTGCAGCTCAACGCATACACAGTCAAAGTAGTCAACAGTCAAAGTAGACACTGGAGCTGGAAAGGCACACAGCTTATGTTAACTAAATGAAGACTATGGCGTTCGTTCCACATCTCTTTGTTTTTACTGGCAGTGAGTTAGGAAGAGATCTGAGTGGCTGGTGTTGAGGTGACCTCTGACCTCACAGGAAGGTCACAAAATGTCACCTCATATCATTTATCTGAAAATGACCAAAGTATTGTCTTTATATCATCACCTAGTATTTCTAATATTTGTTTCAGCATACACCTACCAACAAACTCCTCTACATCAAAGACACCCCAAAGTTTAAACAGGAAGTGAAGGTTTACTACAAGCAGATCCGGGAGCAGCAGCCAATCACAGCGTCAGAATTTAAGGACTTCCTGCTCTTAGAGTCAAAGGTAAAAAAGGCTCATTTATCCAATTGAGTTTGAGTGTCACTGTGAAGCTTGGCATTAAGTAAATATTTTCATTCCAGAAACATGACAACGAATTCAACGAAGCTGAAGCCCTGAGAGAGCTTTACAAATTTGTAGAGAAATACTTCACAGAGGTCAGTCCTGGCATTTACATACACCCATTTTTTAGAATCTATGGAGTAACTCTGGTCTTATTGTGTAGTGTCAAGTCGTGATGCATTTTGCATTCACTATTTGTAAAAAGAATAATTATTTTCAAAGGAATACAGTGAGATAAAAATATGACCCACAGTAACTTGGAGCCGCAAATGACAGTCAACAGTATTTTCTCTCTTATCTGGTTTCATTATCAGTCACATGCATAGAGAAAATGAGATTACCTTCCTCTTCTGAGCACGTTGTTTCCTGTACAGTTTACAACTAACACCGTAGTTTTCACACAAAATAAGGCTCTCAAGTCATTGTATTGGACAAAACGGTTTCAGAATAAATGCGTTACCTTTCAAAGAACTAATGTTTGCCACCGTACTAGCAGAATTACAACTGCATTAATCATTAGACAAAATACATTTGCTTTACTTTTTCTTTAGATCCAGGAGAAGCTGAACCAGAGTGGTGCTCCCTCAGAGCTAAAAGAGCAACTACATCATGTGAAAGCCTCGTTTGATGGACTCAAGAGCTGCTCGTGGAACTGATCCAGGGAACCTTTCACTGGTATGAGTAATGATCCCAAAGCTCCTAGAAAGCAGTTGGAAGACAACACCCCATGGACACGATATTAAAACCACAGATATCTGAGATAGTACAAAATACAGTCTTTATAAATATTGTGCAAACATGTACATTAAGACCCTGAGGAAATCAGCACATTTCATATCAAATTCATCATCATAAACCCTGGTATCACAGCAATGTTCTTAGTATCAAAATTTATGAATTTGTTAAAAAAAAAAACAAAAAAAAAAATGTCCGTTGATCAGTGGTCGGGCTGGGATGCGGAGCTCTTGGCCAGAGATCCCAGTTCTTCAAGCTGTTGCATCTGTGCACTTTCAAGGTCCTGCAGCCTCTGGCGCAGCACTGACAGGTCGGTCTCCTGTCGACAGACGAAGGTGAACTTCAAATATGTGTGTGTGTGTGTTACGACCAGTACTGTGACAAACAGTTGGGCGTGGACCTACTGGGACGTTGGAAGACAGCCCCTCAGACCTGAGCACAGGGACGGGGTTGGGCGAGGACGTCAGGAAACTGGGGCCTGCGCTGAAGGGACCCTGGCCCCCTAACAACAGCTGACGGAACTCGTTGTGTCGTCGCTGCAGCTCCTTCAGCTGTTTACTGAGCCGAGCCTGCTCCTCTGAGTGCAATGCACGTCTGCACGGAAGAGTGGGACAGGGCTTTTATGGTTCATATGTGAAGGGTTAGGTGGATTATGTTCAGAGGAGTTGTATGAGGCAGCGTAGTCAGTGGATTACCTGCAGTAAAGTGTCACACATACAAGGTACAATAGAATGCTATGTTTAGACCACTTTCATGTGACCTTGCTGGTTGTCAGATGTCCTCTCCATTAGTTCAGATCCAAACAAGTTAACAGTTAAAGTCGCAGTAGATCAGTGACCTGTGTGATCAAAGATAAAACTACTTTGTAAAGGGAGTACAGTAGCTTTGACAACCACCATAAGACTTCAGCTCCTCTCATAAAGGGCTGTCTGACAGCAGTGGTAACTGGTGACATTAGGCAAATAGCAGTGTACAATGAACATAATAGTGTTTTTTTTAAAGTAGTTCAAAATGTTGCTGATGTTCTGTCCACAGGATAACACTGCTTAGAATCTAAGCCTTAGATTGTGTCCCGTCTGTTTCTCCAACATGAAACTATACTGATAGTCTACTATCACATGCCTCATACAACACCTCTTTAAATAAAAGGAACAAACCCTTAATATTTGAACATGTAAATATTAAAGCTGTTCAAAGCAGGATCTTTGTCTTCTGTCATAATTTCCAATAGAAAAAAATGCTTGTTTTAGGGGAAAAAAATGCTTGAGTCATGTCATTGCAGAGTTCTCACTTGTTGGCTGCAGCAGCTTCCAGTTCCACCTCTGCGAGCTTGGCCTCCAGCAGCTGGATCTTGTCCTGCAGCCTTTTCTCTCTGTTCTCTGTCAGTGTTTTCCTCTGTACAACACGAACACATTATTTACAGGTTTCATAGACAACTTTAAATGCCAGTGTGTGGTGTGAATGGAGCAATAAAGCTCATTATGAAATTATACAATACATAAAACAGACAGGATTAACTGTGCTGATACATTTGGAGATGAGGATGTTCTTTGTGAACATTTGATGAAAAACATTCTTTGGCCAAACTCCAAACTGCTGACACTGAAGAAGCGTGTACCTTTTTCTGCGCCACTGCTGCCCTCTGCAGTTTCTCTTTGACCTGACTGTATTTCTGCTGCAGTTCGGCGTCTCGCTCCTGCAGGTTGTGTTTTTCCTCCAACCACTCCACTCGACGGTCCTCCAACGCCCTGAAATGGAGCTCTTTAAAATTCAACCTCAGCAAACAGTAAAACAAAATGTCTACAGAAGCTTAACAGGGACGTGAAGGTCCTCATAAGTGAATCGATACTAAATCCTCCAGCGGTACCTCTCGGCCTCATGCTGGCTCTTCTCTGACTGGGATCGGACCGTCTTCAGCTCCTCTCTCACTCGGTCCAGTGTGTCTCTGAGTCTCTGGTTGGCTTCCATCAGATCATTCTCAGAGTGGGACAGTGACCCCAGCTTAACGCCAAGTTCCTGGTTCTGCTGTTGAGCCGAAGAGATAATAACATTTATTAAAAAGGCATAAAACTCCTGTGGCATGATGGCGGAACTGACAGTACAGAAGACAGAGGTGGTGGATGTCTGATACCTGCTTTAGATCTGCCACCTCTGCCTTTTGTCGCTCAAGATCCTCTAGTTGCAAGCTTTGATGTTGTAGTTTATTTCTGAAAAATGGAACAAAAATACACATCAGTTAATGACTTTTTAAACTGTATCTCCATCCTTAACTATTTAACTAAGGCTGTTCTGACTGCAAAAAAATGATAACAGTCTACGCTTCCAGGTTTAGTTCATTTAAATATTTCCACGATTGAAGTAACACATGTATTTGAAAATATCAACCCTTCACCACTTCTACTACTCATTAGTGAAACTGTCAACAATGAGCTTAGGCTCTGTGGACAATGAAAATAACCACTTCTACACAAGCATACATCTCATCTACCTCAGGTTCTGCAGCTCCCTGCGGGCCGACTCTTCGCCTTGTTGGGCGTAGCGGATACGCTCCTCCCACTCTTCTTTCTGGGCGTGGTCTGCAGCTTCCTGCAGCACCCTCTGCTGTTCCAGTGCAGCGACCCGGTTCTCCAACTCTAACCTATTACAAGAAAGAACAGCAGAGAGGTTTAATAGCTCCAACAGGAGTAGTAGAAAGTTTTTAGCTTTTTCCAAGACGGAAAAAACACTCTTAGAAGACTCAACAACACTTATCCTGGCAAAAAAATGCTCAGTTTAATTAAAAAAAAAGGATCTTATAAAATAAACAGTAAAACAAATAGCTCTTTCCTAATCATGAACGTTAGCTCATGAAGGTTCTTCCTCACTTGTCCTCGTGTAAAGTTGCCGTTTGGCGGAACTCTTCCTCACGAGCAGCCTGCACTCTCCGGACCGCCTCCCTCTCTTTCTCCACCAGGACTTCCTTGTGACGCTCCACAGCGGCCTTTAGTACCTCTACATCTGTCTGCAATCCTAAAATACACAGGAAAGTATTCAAGTGTGAAGTTGATGGAGAAATTCCATGCTGTGCTCTTCCCTGGCGACAAGTCAGAGCAGTTCTGCTGAACTGATACAGTCTCCTAACACATATGAATGCATAGAACTGAACACAAAAGTTGACCAAAATAAAATAAAGAAGTATTCTGTGTAAACTTGCATTTCAGGTGAGAATCCGCCTCTGTGTTTGTGTGTGTGTGACCCCTACCATCAATATGACCCTGCAGCGTGTCTCTCTCCCTCTCCACCTCCCCTTTAGATCGTGCACACTCCAGTTTAGTGCTGGCCAGCTCTAACTTGTGCGAATGCTTCAGGCTATCAATCTGAGAATGTCAAAACAAATACACAACTAAATAAAGATAAACAATTCAGCCAAGCTTAAAGGGATCCTCATGACCATGTACAGTAACTGTCCTGTAGAGATTCTGTTACAAGCAGTTTAAAACATACACACACACACACACACACACATACAAAAATGTACTTATTTTTAAATTAGTACTCTAACTGTTACTGTCAGTGGGAGACCTCAGATAGAAGCTGCACACCTGGGAGTTGAGGGAGTTGACCTCTCTCTCGGCTTTATGGAGTCGTCCTGTGAGCTGGCCGTTCTGCTCATGGCTAAGATGAAGCTCACTCTCCATCCGCTCCAGCTGCAGCCGTAGTGACTGCCGCTCCGCCTGCCAAGTCAACAGACAATCAGATCCATCGACTGCAGGTCAACTCTCAAAATTAGATTGACCAAGTAGAGGGTTCCAATTTAACCTTACAAAGCCCGGTGTAAATGTTGGTGTCTCACCTCCAGTGACTTCACTGCAGCTTGAGACTCTGACAGCTGTCTGATCTGGATGCGCTGGACATTCTCAGCCTGCTGACCACAGTTTTCTTTCTGGGCTCGAAGCTCAGCCACTTCTGCCTCCAAGCCCTTCAGCCGCAGGTGGAGCTGGGCTTTCTCCCTCAGCAGAGCCTCCACTCGTTTCACATCACGCATTGGATCAGAACCCTGGTACTGAGCCACAATGTCCTCTTTATCCTTCTCCAAGCGAGAGATCTGACACCAAGGAATATTGGATTTTAGGCATCTTGACATCAATGGACTGTTGAGGACAATATAATTTCATTTAAATCAGCCAAAAAAACCCTGACCTCTGCCTCATAGCGGATCCTTCGCTCCTCCAATGCGTGGGCGTGTTCTTCTCTCTGGCGATCAAACTGGGACTTGAGGAAGGTGCACTCAAACCGCAGCTTGTTGTACTCAGACCTGTACTTCTCTGCTTCCTTCAAAGAACCACAGGCATAAGTGACAAATCAGTTAAGAGGAGACAAGGAGCGGTCCTTCAACAGACACCAGACAACAGGAGAATTTAAGAGATTTACAAGGAGCAATCAGAGCCAATCACTGGACCGTGGGCTTAAACGACTAACTTTAACTGGAAGTTGGAATTATAAAAAGACACTGGCTTTTTCAGCCTTCACCACAAGCAATTCAGGGACTTATTTGTGCACCTTAAAAGCAACTGCCACATAGACGTACTTCAAAACACTAGGCGTGAGAAACATTCTGTCTAGCCACATATTTATGTGCCATGTTTGGTTAGTTCACATCAGCACTGCTTCACATAACATTCGTAAAATATCCCAAAAAGCCAGCAAAAATCCATCACAAACATTTCTTGTAAACTGCAGAATGCAGCGCACTCTACAACTCTACCAACTAACATTACTATGCTGCACCACAGACAGGCTGACTGACCTCCTCCAGTTTATTGAAGCGTTCTCTGACTGGAGCCTCCATCTCCTGCTGCACCTGAGCTCTGAGCAGCTCCAACCGCTGAGGGGTCATTACCTGCTCAACACACATACATGCATATTTAACACAATCAGGTTGCATCGTAGAGACTACTACAAAGAAAAGCTTAAATTAGAAAAATCATATGCATTAAGTTGAATCTATGAATGCCCCTTTTTCCAGTGAAATCTAAGTTAAATTGCTCTTTTGTGCTCAGTGTACCTGCAGACGCAGATCCTCCAACTCCCTGGTTTTGTCCAGCAGTTCCCCTCCCAGCTCAGCCAACATCACCTGCAGTTTCTCCTGCTGAGCCTGTTTGTCGCTAAGCTGACGCTTTAATTCACCCTGCAGCCTGGTGAATTCATCCTGCAGGCTACAAGGCAGGTGTTTTAAAACCCAAGTCCATGTAACAGGTTATTGTTTTGGTAGAAAATGTCACAGAGATCCTGACAGTCAGTCAGTCCTGTCTTTTACCTGGTGTGTTCAGCCTTTATGGTCTGGTAGTTTGTCCTGTGATGTTCACTCTTCATCCTTTCATCTATGAGCATCTTCTGCAGCTCCATCTCTGCTCCCCCTAGACCAGCAGACAAGCCCAGCATTGCTGCAGACTTCCCTATCCCAGGCTCCAGGTCTGGGAGGAGGGATGCAGACTGACCAAGAGCAGAGGAAGTCATCTGTCCTCTGCGGGAAAACCCCAGAAACAGGAGAGAAAGCTCGTTAAAAAAAGAAAAGCCACTGTCTTGCTGTAGGTATCAGAAAAAAATAGAGAGATTGTCAACAAGTCTTCTACTTTAACAGTAATAGTGTTTGGAGAAAAATTGTTAGATGTGTCTAGGTAGTTTGGTGTGGAAAATGAGCCCTGGCTTTGTTGTAAGTTAGTTACCATGGTGGCTTTAGGTCGACTCCCCAGCGACTTAAAATCACAGCCTCTTAACAGTCCAGACAAGCTCTGAATGGGTCTCAAGTGATTACTTAGCCCCCCCCCCCTACACACTCACGGCGACGTCTGTTGTGGATACTAACAACCAGAGAGAGACTGCAACTATCAAACCCCTTCAGCCACTCACATCAGCCGGTCAATCAGCCGATTTTCAGACAAGTGGTACCCAGGCGGAATAAATTAACACAATAATAGATATCCAAATAGTACAAGATGGTCTGTGTTTAACCATAAATTCACTGAAGGCTGCGCCATGTTTCCGTTGATTTCAAATATCGCGCGGCTCGGATGCTAATTAGCTAAACAGTGTGTCCATTGTCGGACACGCTAGGCTTTATTCCTTTCCTTAATAATCTAACTGTAGTAGACATTTAAAAAAACCTACTGGAAATAGACTTGAGCTTCCGAAAGTAAATGCAGTTTGTCCATTTTTGTAAGCACTCATCCAACTTAGCTTATGAAGTAACGGTACTTTGCAGCAATATAACTATCTAGCTAACGCTAGCTCATTAGTATGTGAACATACCGTTACTCACATCAAACAGCCCGCAAATAATTCCTTATTTCAGTTGTTTTGTAGGTTTGACTGACTCATTTGACTACCAACACTTACCTTTTTGACAGCCTGGATTCCCTTCCTATGCCGTCTTCCCGTCCTTCCTACCTAGCTAATGTAGCAACTACAAATAGTGGGATCATGGGAGATTTTGCCGAAGAGTATTTCTTGCAGTGGGAGATGGCTCACACTGAATGCAAATTAGGAATCCACAGAACTCCAGAAAATTTTTCTCGCCCTCTACTGCTGACATGGAAAACAGAGGTTTTCATAGGAAACTAACATTTATTCAAAGCATCAAAGAAATGAAGTAGTCATGATTTAGCAATAAAATGAAAAGTTGCCTTTTTTTAATACCTTTAATGTCACAAACAACAGTTGTGTTGTGCTCTTATCTTTTTGTGTTAGGGCTGTAAATAATATTGGATATGATGGATGAATGAATTTAATAACACTTTGTTTTACTGAACAAATATAGTGGTAATAATGGCCTCATGCATTACACATAAAATGGACTGTTGACAGTACTAATAATAAAACTAACGCTACATCATAAATGAATAAATGCAGAGTTGGTTACAGATTTAACATATATGGTGGTGGACAATGCCAAACAATCAAAATCTTAAACAAACCTGGATTAACAGATACAACATTAGAACAATGCCAACACTACAGTGGGTACATTTTTGATATCACACATGTGACTGTAAAACCGGTCCACCCTAAAATCATTTCATCCCATACTGTGACATTTAAAGCATCGGTGTCTGGTGACGTTAACACGAAGGCACCTTCAATGTTTTCAGTCTCACATGATCATACATGTATACACAAATCAGTTATTTACTAAAATAACATAGTGGTCAAACCTATGAAAAGCTATGTACAAGTGTATGATTAAATACATAAAAAAATAAATTAACCAAACGGTCTCAGAAATATACAACTTTTGAGTGGCGTCCTCTGCCTGCTTCCTGAGTAGAGTTTCTCTAAAACACAATGCCAATGCCATTTTCAGCTGGAGCTGCAAAAAAGAGGGCAATATTAAAACATTTAAAAATATGGCTGAAACTGTCAAAAAAATAAAGAACAAAACAGGTCTTGTCACCTGTCAGCAGCATCTTGGTCCACTTCAGCACTGCTGTCTGCTTTGGATGTGGATGATCGTAGTTTACTGGGATCTAAAAGCACAAAGAAGGTGTCAGAAAAATCCAGGTTCAGAAGGAAAAAATTATGTCAAACTCAAAATATTCAAAGTGTTCAGTTACTTCTCGCACCTTGAATCCAGCGGATCTGTGTTGCTGGGCCATAGCCCTGTTCGTTTTTGGCTGCGATGCGGAAGACGACAGCCGGCCTGTTGGAGGCAGAGCAGTCAATGTGGGCGTTGTCCAGGTGGGAGGAGCTAACAGAGCAGGACATCTTGGTGCCACGGTAGATCCGGATGAAGGCCATCTGACCTGGGCGCTCAGAGCTGGTGGAGCGGCTCTTCCTCACCGCCATGTACATGGAATACTCCAGAATCCGACCTGACGGAGATGACGGTGCCTCCCAGGTAATGTGGACCGAATCATTAGCCTGTGCAGAAATAACAGTAAATGAAACCAGACAAAGTAAATTAACAGAATTTTTAACTCAAGTTGAAGAAATAATGTGCTGGAAGTCTACAAGTGACTTTCTGTTAAACTCCCTGACATTTCTCAAATTCTCAAAGATGAAATGTCCACTTTCTGCATGAGTTCACCTTGGTGATTTTGACGGCAGAGGGCGCTCCAGGGAAGCCAGGCTGGCAGGTCTTAAACTCACTGACTGGGCTGAAATCTCCTTGGCCAAAACAGTTGATGCCTGCAACTCTGAACCTGTAGGTTTGACCTGGAGTCAGCTCCTGCTTCTCTCTGTCCTGGTAATCCTGTGGTCCGGGCAGTTTCCTCTGGGGAAGGGGCAGATGGGACAGGAAAGAAAATGTTAATGATGTTAGTGTTAATGATGCATTAGAAGAGTTGAACTAAGGTGAAGATCCAGTAGCTCAGAGTGAAGTCATCGGTGCTCGACCTTTACCTCTTTAGTGTTCGTGGGGCGGGTGCTGATGGCTGCAGTCGCCTGATCGTTGTCAGCGGGTCGGTAGTAGTGGCTGACCTCAGAGAAGAGCGTTCTGAACACACCCACATCAAACCACACTGCTTCATCTGGATCCTGTTGGACCTGAACATCAGAGTTCACAACCTTTAACAGGACAAAGCAAATTAAACAGCTGGTAATTACTGTTGACAAGTCCAACTGACCTGCTGTGTCTTGTCATCTGGGACAGATTCTGTAAGAAGAAGACTTGCATTAATCTCTACTTCTGAAACTGAACCTGCTGAGGTTGTATTTACCACTGAGGCCTGAGCTTCTGCTGGATTACCTGTGGAGCTGCTGACTTTTGCTGATGAGGTCTCCTGTCCAGTAACTATGCATGACAGACAGAAGCAGGTTACATAAGGCCGCTTCAGACTGTGGTGCTGCTAATATTATCGCCCGTTACAATGAAATGTGTATTATCTTAAAAAAGAACTTACTGTGGTGTTTCTGTGCATCTCTTCCTCCATCTACATGGGCGTCCACTGAACCAGCGGACACTTTGACTGAAGTTTCCTGCTGTGCTGAAGCATCCTGATATTTAAGGCAAAACTTACAGTTTATTGCAGGTCCAAAACTCTAAAGATGCCACTTTAGCTCTGAGACACTACGAGAGGTTCACCCTTTCTTATGATATTGTTACGCAGACCAAAGATTAATTAGCCAAAGGAGAAAATAAGGATATGGGTGATGTGCATTTTTTAAAAAAAATCATACTGCTATTATTTTGACATATTCTAACTGTAATATGAGGCATAACTTTAGTGGGAATGTTGAATGGTAAAGCTCTGTCATTAAATAGAACAAAACATAAAAATTATGTGATCTTCGCTCTGGTCTGTACCAAACAATCAATATGAATATATTTATAGACCGAGGCTTCATAATAGTTGGATTAATTGATCACATAAACACTTGACAACATTTTTATGAGCCAATTGTGATATCCCAGATAACCTCACAGCTGATATACTGGTCCATACATTTTCATTGTCTATTTATGTACATTTGAGCTCAGATGTATTTTAGGAAGTCACATCTACCTTCACTGATGTGTTCTCTTCTTTCTTAGGGATGTCTTCACTTTTAGCTTGAACTTTGATACCTGAGGGGGAAAAAAATATGTCTGTGTCAAAATTTCCTTCACCCTCATAAACATGATCTGGATCCTGAGTTCATAAAGCATTTTAAAAGCCTTACTGGCAGCGTTTTTATCCTTCCCTTCCTGTCCGTCAGTTTCAGTCCGATCCACTGGTTTTGCATGTGATTGGCTGGATCCATTACTGCGAGGAATCACTGGCTGAATCTGAAGGATGTAGTAGTCTGCTGCGGCCAGGGGACGCCATGCTACGTGGAGCATGCTGACGTTGGACTTGATAAGCAACACTTGCTCCGGGGTGGTCGGTCGCTCTGAGGAACAGCGTGCAGGACAGTCTAACTAGTAAAACAGTGCTGCTGTTTAAGTTAAGCCTGTGTTGTCAGTTCTCACCTGTCTCCAGGTACCAGAGATCCTTGCAGCAAACCTGATAGTTCCAGCTCTTACGGTATCCGTCACGGCCACTCCAAATGTAAAGCCGAGACCCAACAGCAGTAGCGCAGTGACCCGCCCGGGCTCTGGGTTTGCAGGCGTATGGATCATCACTAGGGGGGCCTTGGCTCTGCAGCTGAGACTCGATATCATCCTGCTGCTCTGGGCCCAGGTGCTTCCAGTTCATAGTGTCTAGAAAAGAAAGGAAAACATGGAAGATGTGAAGTTTTGGGGCTACAATTGACAAGAATGAGGAATAATACTGTATTGCAACCAAAAGGCGCAAAACATTTAGAGTCAGTCACTTCTACCTTTGTTAATACTGAGATATTTAGAGTGAGGAGTAATTACCTAGGTTGAGAAGACTTAAGGAGTTAGTGCAGATCCATTCTGTTCCTATAAAATTTGCCTTTTCTGACTCTGGAACAGGAATCCAGCCTCCGAACACATACATCCTGCAGAGAGAGTGACCACAGGGGGGTTTGTTAAGACTCATCAAGTCATATGCTACAAACGACATGGTCATAAAACAGAGATATGATGCGAATGATGGAGGATGTTTTACTTATTTCCAATGACGCTGGCAGAGTGAAGACTTCTGGGAAGTGGTCTGCAACCCCTGGTTTCAGGCATTGACCACACCATTGTGTCTGAGGGAGAGAGAAGGATAGTAATAGTGAAAAAATAGAATCAGCACAGTTATGACAATCTTATATGACACAGTTATCTCAGGTAAGGTCACTGCAACCACAGGGAATCAATTTTAAAAGCTTTTGAACCTGTAGATGCAATGATGATTTACTCTGTCAAAAGAAAAATCTTACCAAGGTCAAGTTGCCAGAGGTCATCTAACCGACATCCTTCCATCCCACCAAAGATGTAGAGCTTCGGAGACCCCAGACCAGTGTAGGCCACTGCTGTGTGGGACTCTCGTGCTGATGGACCACCACCCTTTGTCTCTGGGATATTCCAACCTCTCGCCCCTGATACTGACTGCAGCTCCAGCTCAAAGAAATCACCCAAGTACCTGAGATAGTAAAATCACAAGCTTATTTTCAGGCTGAACTTATTTACATTGGAAAACATAAAAGCATATTTCAGGTTGTATTCTGCATATTACATTATACATTCTGCACTCTACCGTGGTACATTGCCATTGGGGTCCTCACTGTCATTGGCCAGCCCCCCAAACAGGTAACACTTGCTCCCCACAAGAGTGAAGCTGTGTCCGATCCGAGGGCATGGAGGTGAGCCAGTCCTGGGAGCTCTGGGCTTCAGCTTCTTCCACAGCCAGCGACTAGCCTGAGATACAAAAAAGGATCACAGGCCTAACTCAAAAATGATGATCACAACATAAACAGTGGCAGCTCACCACTACATTAAACATTACCTGGAGTTCATAGAGGCTACCGCTGTATTTGCCGAACTCCACCATACCACCAAAGATAAGTATCCGAGTTCCTTCGCAGACAAAGCCATGAGCAGCACAGCCAGGAGGGATGTCACCCCTCACCGCAGGCAGAAACCACTGCTTTGAGACTGGAAGAATACACATATGCATAAAAACATCCACTTCAACATGTAACAATCCTGTAAAAAAAAACATCCAAAGTAAAGATTAAGCAGAACATGACACCTCCTCGCTGAAGAGCAATATTATGCATATATTATATTTTATGCACTGTCATATGATATGCGTGCGTTATTAACAAGGTATTTATTTTTTTTTTAATTACAACAACCACTCAATTTCTGAGTTTCTGGGACTCTAACGATGTCCGCCAAACAGTGTTAAGTTTTGCTAAAATAAACACTGATGACGCTCTCAGTTGTTAGCAATCCCTGTGTTTCAATGTATAATATTAGCCTGATAACTACTAGACTAAGCTATTCAGTTGAAGTTATGTCGACGACCTGAAGTTTGTTAGTTTAGGACAACGAAGCAATATAACTACAGCCAGAATTGGCTGTCTTTATTCAATTCTAATAGCTCTATTAGCATAACAACCGTGTGCAATAAGTATATTATCTTAAGTTTCTTCGCTGCTCTGTAGGCTAAAAACATTAGCCGCTAACCCTTGTTAGCCGCCTGGCTCCGTTAGCTCACCAGTGTTGTAAACATGTAGGTCTTCTGCGATCCCCTCGTTTCCGCCGCCAAACACGACAATCAGCTCCCGAATTGCTGCTGCCCGGTGTCCGTGTCTAGACCGCGGTACCACTCCAGTAACGGAATGAACTTTCCTCCACAGGGGTTCCTCTGCACCGGCGGTCATTTTTCCGTCGGAGAGCCAGGAGTTTGCCGCTGTTGACGTTTCAAAGATGTGGGAGGAGCCAAGCGCAGAGATAGACTAGAGACAAGAGGACTCACTCCGCGTCATTTTCTGATCGGAAAAAGTAACATCTTTAGTGGAGAAATGTCAAATGTAGTTTTTGTTAACAAATAGGACTGGAGACGGACAGTAGGTTTGTTCTTTTTTCACATTAAAATATCTTTTTGAACATAAATATTAAAGCAGGACAAAGGAGTCAAATAGTCGCCCTGTTAAATGAAGCATTGACAGATAGATGCTCACACCCTCAAGATCCAAGGCTCACCGGAATTTTTATGCAGGGATCTGTTGGAATCAGGTTAAAAAAAAGGCAAAAGCCAAATAAAAAAACCTAGTCTTAAATAGAAAGTACACTTATAGTGAAGGCGTGAATAATGTGATCCAAAGTGTAGACAAGACTGAAACAACAGTGGATCACAGACAAAATACTGGTCAATTTATTATTAAGAGTTTCACATGTAAAGTAACAAAGATATAGCGACAATTTTGGTTATCCTCAGTACTTATGTTTGTACAGTATCAGTTTCTATTTTAAGCAGGGCATGGGCAATATGCAGGTATAGTTTGGATATTGTGTGTGTGTGTGTGTGTGTGTGTGTGTGTGTGTGTGCGCGCGCGCGCGTTAAATAT
>JAPQRQ010000005.1:1542992-1553780 GCA_037367365.1 Apogon talboti | reverse complement strand
GTGTGCGCGCGCGCGCGTTAAATATCCAAACTATACCTGCATATTGCCCATGCCCTGCTTAAAATAGAAACTGATACTGTACAAACATAAGTGTGAGTGTGTGTGTGTGTGTGTGTGTGTCAAAAAAAAATAAAATCCTGAAGTCAGTTAAGTAAACAACACCATATTCGGCTGGTCCGAGCAGTGTATGTGCATTGAAACAGGAACCCCTCCCGGTGAGCAGGAAGTGAGTACATGACGTCAGTTGTCAGTTGGCTGAGCTCGTGTAGTCGGAATTAATATATTTATGTGTTTGTGTGTGTGTGTGTGTGTGTGTGTGTGTGTGTGTGTGTGTGAGAGAGAGAGAGAGAGAGAGAGAGACTAAAGCCCCTCTCGGTCATGAGTGGGTCCCCTCAGACCTGTATACACACCTTTACTTACTTACCTTAACAAACACATGGAATAGCTTACAGGCAGGCGCTCTCATATATTTCTCCTCCATCCATCCCTCCCTCCCTCTGTGTGTGTGTGGGTGTGGGTGTGTGTGTGTGTGTGTGTGTGTTTACACAGACGGGAATACTGCGCCAGAGGAAGTGCGCCGGTTCTCCGTCTGAGCGTCCCGACTTCCTGCTCTGGGGCAGGAGAGAGAAAAGCTGCGGATCCGTTTTCTGGCAGCAGCAGAAGCAGCGACAGCAATGGAGCACCAATGTAACTCACACAGCCAGCTGTAAAACAGCAAACTCACATTTCGCGCACGGGAAGACGGACAGTGAAGCAGCGGACGTCCACGGCAAAGTAGGTGCAGGTTTGCTTCTACCTTCCACTTTCTGATGCGAACAGTGTATGCGCTTGTGCGTAAGGAGACAGAGACAGAGTTGTATTGGCTATTTAACGTTTACCGAAACCTTACAATATTAACTGTCAGCTTGAAAAGTAACTCTAAACCGCGCGTAAAGTCTTACTGTCGTGCGTAAAACCCATTAAACTGTGCGTAAAAGATGTTGACAATGCGCTTTACGCACCGCGCTATTTGGCACAGGCATGTGCGTAAATACAACTTACTTTGAGTTGGTTACACATAAAAAACAACAGTTTACTTTACTGGCTAGAGAAAAATCAACGGTGGCTCCTTTAAAAGTCTAGTAGTAGATTTTCTGGTTTGTCTGGACCTCACAGACTAATTGCCATGCGCTTCCGGATAGAAGCTGGCAGCAGACAACATCTTGAAAATGAGTCACTGGTGCAAAACAAAGAACCGTTTGAGTTCCAGCTGAACCCCCTCCCTCCCCAGACACACACATACTTCCAAAAATAAGACATAACTAGCCCAAAGAAAATTGATGGAGAGGCATGTGTGGCTTTTTAGTTCGGTTTGTTACAGTTAGATTGAAAAGTTGCCAGAGGAAACAACCAGTCCTTATGCATGAATTAATAATTTGTGATCCCTCACTGTCAAGTACAGGAGGAAGAGTTTATTAAGGACCAATGCAATGCCTGCAGGAGTATGAATTAACAGTTCATGCTGCTGTTTCTTTTAAATTACTGATGTAAGTAAATATCAAATGAGGACCAAAGATCAATCATATACAGGACATAAAGGGGATAAATGCATTCTCCATATGGTGTTTGGATCTGTGTGAAAATGTGTGTGTTTCCTGTAGTTCCCAGTGACAGGAAGTCCTACCTTTCAGGGAGGGAAGGCCTTTCTCCGGGAAGACGCCTCTGAAACTGAATGACAGGAAATCCTCATTTAGACAGACAGACAGACAGACAGGCACTGCTTACTTTACTTAACGCTCACCCATGCAGGAAAAGGGTGTAGGGGTATTTTACACACCAGATGTACTTCCCTCTAAGCAAAACTGTTTCATTTTGAAATAAAAAAAAAAATTATCTGCAAAATTATATGGAAACACTGTAGGTTCTCCTCTCTGTGAACAGTTTATTTTGTGTGTAATTCTGTCTGGATTTTATTTGCCTCATGATTCTCATCTATTTAGATATTGGAAATTGTTTTCAGCATCTAATACCTGTCCACAGTGGAGGAAAACAAGCTTACCATGAGAATTTCTGATGCAATGGCAAAGCCTCTCTGCTGTGCCTCTGACATAGCTGCCAATTAAACCTGGTCATAGTCAGTCATGTGTTGTTACTGCGTAGGCACCAAGTAGTTCAGTATTTTGTGCAAAAAACATGAAACAGACAGAGAAGCAGACACTCGCAGACAGTCCGTGGTTTCCAGGTAAACATGTCAGTTATGCCGGTGCTTGTCTTGGCACAAGGTCACTGACCACATCCTGTTTTATCACCATGGAGACGTCCAACAACCAACCAGCGTCTGGCCCTGTCCTCTGCCTTCTTCTGTTTTACACATATAGAAGAGAGAGAGAGAAGCCGCATGCACAAACATGACTATGAAACGACAAAGACAGTGTAACAAATGGGAATCTGAATAAAAAATATTCCTGTCTGTAAACAAAACACGTTTTTTATTCCGTCACCTACCTGTATGTAACATTTGCTTTTCCCAATATTTACATGGCAAAAGAAGATGAAGTAAGGGCAGATTCACTTCTGATTTTATTTATGACTATCATGGACTGCAAGTACAAGTCATTGAGAATGAGTGAGTTAGATTCAGATGACACATTTTTAAATGATGTAACGTCAACATACACACAGAGAGGCTGTTTGTCTTCTCGGGTAGTTAATGTTGTTAATACGTTAGTGTTATTGTGTGTTTGTGAATTTATTGCAGAAAAATCCCAGTCAGGGAGGATGGTGGTGTTGGACACACACAGCACTGTTAGGGATTGTGGCTTTTGCATTGAAGAAAGGACCAGATCAAATTTGACATGATTTTGGTGACATTAAGAGTTTTACCTTCTCTTGGTCCACTCCCTGTCCTTTATTCTCCTTTATTCTACATCTTGTTTTCTCTATAGACCATCGTCCATGTATGACCTATGTATTACACATCCCACCCCCAAAAAAAGTCTTACATTCTGATATTCCATTTGATCGCCTTAGGCTTTGATTACAGCACACATTCACTGTGGCATCATTTTTATAAGCAATGCACCTGTACAACATTTAGTTCCATCCATTGTTGCATTAATTGGCCAAGATCCCATATTGATGATGGGAGAGTCAGACCCCTCAGTTTATCAGTTTATATTGTGGCTAGACCAGTTTCACAGACAGTGATGATTGATGCTTGACCAAAACCGTCCTGTTGTGGTCATCAGAACCTGTCTGGTACTAAATCATTGGTTGGGATGGTTATTAAAGGTGCACATTCTGGGGGTTCATGGGGATTAATCTGTTCCTTAAACCTGAGTGAATATGCTGCTGACATTTCCTAGGTGGCCATAATCATGACTTTAAATAACATAATAGAAAAACAATCTCTGAATTGCAGAAGGCATTTAGAGAAATTCCCCTCAAGACAAAAGAAATATAGGCTGATGCTCTCCTGGTGATGATCTTCACAGAAATCCATTCTGATTCTGATGAAGTGTTTTACATAATGGAGGAACTGGTTTTACCAAGTCTGACTTCCCTCTGACAGATCACCAGGTCTGTGGTGTCATCCTGCCATGGAGAGCTCCATCACACTTTGGCAGTTCCTGCTGCAACTGCTGCTTGATCAAAGCCATAAACATCTCATCTGCTGGACGTCCAACGATGGAGAGTTCAAGCTGCTCAAGTCAGAGGAAGTGGCCAAACTGTGGGGACTCCGCAAGAACAAGACCAACATGAACTATGACAAGCTGAGCAGAGCTCTGCGCTACTACTACGACAAAGTATGCAGCATGTGAATTTATTGACCAAAATTGATGATATTTGATGTTTTCTGAGCCACAAAACCCCTAGATTGCAAATGAATATGTTTTGTTGTTTCTACAGAATATCATCAAGAAGGTGATCGGGCAGAAGTTTGTGTACAAGTTTGTGTCGTTCCCTGACATTCTGAAGATGGACCCGGCACTGGTGGAGTCAGGACGCACCAGTGAGGAGAGTGGGGGTACCACGTCGGAGGTAGAACCTGACGAAGAGGTTGAAGGTGGTAAAAACCAGTACCTCCACTCAGGCCTGTACTCCTCCTTCACCATCAGCTCCCTTCAACAATCTTTAGACCCGAACCGGACGATCAAGACCGAACCCAGGTCTGACCGCCATGATGACAGCTCCTCCGTGATCCGGTTCATAGCCAACCGTGGCCACTCCTCTGTCCCATCTACACCTCCCCCACCCTTAACTGACTCCTCCCATTTATCCAGACCATCTCAGCGGTTGGCCCACTCCTCCTCTTACTCCTCCCCACCACAGAGTCCAGTCCACGGACAGTGGAAGGGACAGAGCCCGGGCACAGAGACTGATGTACCAGACCATAGTGCTCAACCTCTCAACTTGTCAGCAGGTCACAGACATAGAGAAAGGTCACAGAGCACCGCCACGCCTGAGAGGAAGGGCTTAGCCAATAGTGCACCTTTGAAAATGAGAAAACCTAAAGGCCTAGAAATCTCTGCCTCCTCCCTCCTTCTAACAGGAAGTGACCTCGTCTCAATTGCTCTCAACAGCCCAGCTCTGCCATCAGGATCGCTGACTCCTGCCTTTCTCACTGCACAGGTACATCTTCAAATGTAACACATGCACAAACACCACTGACTCTGTGGTCATTTACACACAGCCCTGTTAAAAATGCAGTTTTTAATAAGTAAGGAAAGGGGAAGACAGAGCGGGAGGAGGGGTTTGTGGACGAAGAGAGTCAGACTTAGGAGACAGGGAGGAGATGGAAAGAGGTGAGCGGAAAGACGGCAGAAGGCAACGGTGGGAGGGAGGGTGGGAGGAGATTTATAAGTGAAGCCATATGTTTCTGAAACTCCTGATTTACTGGCAACAACACATTGACCAAACCAGGACAGTCTGACTACATTCAGACATTCAGCTGACGCTATTACCCAGACAATGATAGGCTGCCGTGTGTACGTCACTGACGGAAAATAAAAGTGTATGCCACACAGTTCACTCATCACTCAACACAGTACAGTATGATCAGGCTAACACTAGGAGCTACAGCTGCCTGTCCTACACAAGGACCTGATTCACAGTTCAGTTGAAGAAGTTTAGATCCAAAACAAGGTTACAGTATGTAAAAGTGTCCCTGTGGAATAGTCCTGAACGCACTTGGGTATAACAGGGTTTATGTTATCATAACAGGAGAAAAAAAGGAAGTCAAATATAAGGAATTAGCAGAAAGTGAAGACAGATGAAGACCTCCCTGACCCAGAGACAGTCAGTCTTGTCTGGTAGATGTGAGGTCACTAGAGGGCAGACTTGGCTTTGAGCTCTCAGTCAGAATGTCTGACACAACGGCTTCACCACAGAGTATAAAGTGCCTTCTGGATTTATTGCTAGAATAAATAGATTGACTTTATCATCTGATTTCTGTTTCATGTAGACTCCCTCTGGTCTGCTGCTCACTCCCAGTCCTCTGCTCTCTAATATACATTTCTGGTCCAGCATCAGTCCGGTGGGACCTCTCAGCCCCAACCAACTGCAGAGCCACACCCCTCTATTTCAGGTAATTTACCCCAGGACCTTTAATGACCATACAAGGGAATTACTGTAGAAAATCATTTGTACAAGGTGTCCAAAGAAAGAAGAAACAACACACACACAATAATCACTCTAACGCCTACATGGAGAACTAGTGTGTTGACCCATGGGGAATCAGGGGTTCTAGATCCTCTGATACAGTTCATTCCTTTACTTTCTTTACTTTCTAGGTAAATTCCACTGGCATTTTCAGTTGGATAACCTCTCAGCTGGCATGTCTGTTTCTGCACATGAAATTTGACACCATGTCAATGTGGCCCTATTGCTTATCTGTTGCTAGGTAACCCACTTCAGTGATGATTCTATGATTCAATGTGATTGTAAGGCTATTGTATTCCAAAATTACTAATATCTCCCAAAAATATTGGTCTCATCAACTTGCTGTTTTCGCCAGTCTGACCCTTGACCCAACTACATAAGTACTCCAAACAGCAAACGCCAGCTCTGTCTGCTTTTTGAGTTAGAAAGCGGACAAACATACACGCACGCTCGCTCACACACAGAGGCCACTTGGCTTTTAATATATGGATAGCTGAAGAATGAAAACATAAAACTTTAGAACAAAATGTTAATACTTGAGCATCATACCTGACTAATTGCTGTCAAACTGTTAGAAAACATATTAAACACAGAAAATCTAAGGCAAATCATCATCTTATCCATTTCAGCTTCATATATAACCTGTATCTAATGATGGCTAATTGTAGAAAAAGACAACTCATTTTACTTGTGTTATTGCTATTGTGTTAACAATTCACCATGGTCGTGTAATTGTCATTTGTCACTGCACTGGCAATACTAGTGACAAATAACAATTACCATCAATAGCAAAAGTTTGCTCGTTCCTTCATGAAAATAATACAAATTTGCTTTTTTATGAGCTTTTATACAAAACAAAAAACTCAAGAAATCTTCAACTCACATGAAAAAACCCAATGAATATTAAACTTGTTTTGTAAATGGTCTCATCATTTAGCTACAGAATCCTTACCGTTACTTCACGCCGCACACACACACACACACACACACACACACACACACACACACACCTCAGCAGTGGTTTGTGTGTATTTGTATAAGTATGATTTAACCTGGGCCAGAGTTTCAAAATAAGCTACAGATGTTTCCGTTTCGGTGTGGACACCAGGAGGGGGAAACTTCCTGTTGGCGTGGGGAAAAGAGGAGAGCTGCTCAGAGCCCCTCCCACCCATGCCAGGTCTCCAACACAAACAAACACACAACCACCCAGAATAAACCATTAAGTTTGTAATGACAAGCTTTACCATCCAAAACTGTGTTACTGCTGTTTTTATATTATCAGATATGATCGTGCATGGACAGAGTCTCTGTCTCTGGGGTTTAAATAACACCTGTGTGTTTTCCACCTGTCTCCAGTTCCCGACCCTACTGAATGGACCTCTCCCAGTTCCTTTGCCCAGTGTGGAGACCCCCGCTCCTGTGCTGCTCTCCAGCTCCCACGACTCCTGATGTGAGCTCCAAGAGGACAGCAGGTCAACGCAGATCAGGACACACAGCTTTAAAGGCTCTTGATGAACCACATGGACGTCAGGCGTCCCCCTGAGTCCAGTAAACATTGACCTGAAACCTGTTTCATTATCAATATGAAGAAACAGGAGCTTCTCTCTGAAGCGTCGCTCTCTAGGAAGAGCATTTTCATGATACATTTCCTTTTGTTGATTATGCCGGGGTTTAACTGCCATTAAGGCTTAGGGTGTTTCCTTTTATTCACTGTCCATAGTCCTCTGCAATCATGAATAAACATCACAAAACTCTAAAACCTTAAGATGAAACTTGGACTGGGAAGAAGAGTGAATCTGTTATTGTGTTTACCTGGTTAAATATGGGAGAGGGTTCTTAAAATCATGACATACTGACCCCAGTTAAGTGAGTAAATGTGACAAAATTTATTTTGACTGCACTTTTGTGTTGCAGTGATTCACCACATCCGCTGTAGATGACAGGAGGCCAAACCTCATTATATTTCCATCTCATTTGGTTTCTCATCTCATCCCACTTAGTGAAACCTCAATGATGTAGACTGGTTTCTATTTTATGAATGTTAATGCCATTGTTGTTCTTGTGCCTTGACTAGTCTCAGTATCCATGCCTCCACCTCAAAGGACTGTTTGTAGACATTCACACGTGGAAGCCTTAACAGTCACTTAAGGTTTCAATTTTCCTTGAAATTACAATAAGAATAAAATGCTCTTTGGCTGGATTCAATAGACTCAGGGAATTTATTACAATCTAATATCCATTAACAGTAATGGTGGTTCAGGTTAGCCATATGATGTTGTTTATTGTACATTATTTACATTATTTGGGTTTTATAGTGTTGAAAATTAACCCATATGACGATCAGGTGACCACAACTTTGGCCTTATACTGTAAATTTCGGAAAAGTCTTTCTTACAAGTTTGGGAGTGAAGTATGATAAATGAGGAGATTTACAGACAGAGTTCAAAGATTGAAGCTACTTGGTTGCACTATGGGAAATGTAGGATTCAGTTTGTATTTAGTTTGCTTGTCACATACATATGGAGTATTCTTCAAAACTGCCTGTTGTGAGTCTTCTTTACAAGGGCTATTGAACTGATGATTAGATGCTGTCATAATTTTTTTTTTAAGTGCAGATGAGGATATTTTGAGGTGGAAGTGTGGTCGTATGAGATGAACCTTCACTGACTCCTAGCAGACCACCTGGCTGCTAGACAGATCAACATGTTGGAAGCTGTCAGATTTCATCGTCATGTTTCATCTTGTCCTGACGCTGTGAACCTTTTTCTTTTCCTGTACAGTTTCATGCTTTTTTTATGCACTGTTCTTTTAAGCCTTGTACCAACTGTGCCTTCTATAAGATGTATGTAAATGTATTCAGCTTTAAACCAGGTTTTATTAGACATTCCAGGTTAAAATTGCACAAAGTCATTGATATTTTTATAGAATTTTTTTTTTTGCCAATGATGTTCTCGGTTTTATCATTTTGTTGACAGAATGTTACAGTTTTTGGAATAAAATGTGCACTGAAATCTGTGACTCAAAATCAAACTCACTCAATTACTATTACCTCAGTAACATGAAGTGTTTCTGTTGTAGAGCTTGAATGCATTTGGATGTGATTTCCTGTAGTTAAGATATTTCTTTAGGGATCTGCAGGTTTACTGCTGCATCTGTATGAAACAAGACTTGGTTTGTTGTTTTTTTTAGTTCATTTCACATTCCCACTTCAAGAATGAGTGACACTAAGGCGGTTTATGAAACAGATTAAATTTACTTTTAATGGTTATGAGAAATAAATAGTTCCAGTAAAAAGAGTCACACACCAACTGTTTACCGGCAGCTCAGTGTTTCAGAGAGATCGAGTTCACAACACAGCAGGCCTTCCATGCATCAGGCGCACACACACGCGTCCAGACATGTTCACATGAATTCAGGTCATTCATACATTTGAAAAAGTACAGTTTAACAATGATAAATATTAAGCCGCTGTAGAAATCTCCTTTCATGCATGTAACTGCACTTTATATTAAAAAAAAGTCTTAGAACAAACACAGTTTGCAGTTAACTGTGAGACAATTCTCCATCATTGAATGGAATTTTTAATGAAGTAACGCCATTTTGTTTCGGAATATCTCTGACTCCAAGTGTAATAAACATTTTTAGACTAACTAGGTGCAAATTTGAGTTAAATGTTTTTTC
Organism: Apogon talboti; assembly: GCA_037367365.1. Lineage (NCBI taxonomy): Eukaryota > Metazoa > Chordata > Actinopteri > Kurtiformes > Apogonidae > Apogon > Apogon talboti. The sequence goes on along the minus strand of JAPQRQ010000005.1, from coordinate 1,544,459 downwards.
CATTATCGGTCTTAACTCCTGTATTTATCAAGTATTAGTAGTGCCTACAGCACTTTGGTTGCATGTTCTACCCAATCAATATGTTCAGAGAAAGCTAGTGCTGAGCCCGGAGTAATCAAATAGACCTGTAAATCTCAAAAGACAACAGGATTGAATGTAAGCAAAAAGCTGCTGCAATGGGAAAATCTTCCTCAGATCCACTCAAACATAAAAGTGCAACATTGCATTCTGGTTTATTTTCTGTAAATGTAGAAATTAATCTCTCTGTCTCAAACTACATAGTTTCTGTGCAAAATAGTATCTCTACAAAGACACAAAACCTGAAACTTAATGGTAATATTTTAGTTTTATAAAACACTTTCTGTAATCAAGTAGCTGCTGGAAATTTCTGGACGAGACGTGACAACATCTACATTTGTCCGAGTATCCACAGGAATACAAAGAAATTACAACATCATGCCAGGAATGCAAAGAACACCAGTAGACATTTTTTTAAAGTGATCTGAGGAGATTTTCTATGGGATTCAGTAAACATGCAGTGAAAAGTGAGACTTCTTACCCGGCTTCATCTGTAGTATCACTGTCAGTTGCAAACAACACAGCGGGCAGTTAAATCTAAAATTTCAATTTGAAATTTTTTTCTTGTATACAGAGCAGTGGACACCGAGTAGAAAACAACCATTTTGTCCCGCTATTCCACCCCACACCCCTGCCTTCGAAATACATGCCACAACGACACTGTGTTCCACAAGGAGAGGTCAAAGGTCACAGATACAGAGAACACATCTTAATACTGATGGGTAAACTCGGCCGTGTCGAGGCCTGGGTCCCTGATTCCAAAAAATACACACTGAAGTGCAAGTTAAAAACAAAAAGTTACTGCAGTGAGATCTCGGAATGCACACAGAGTGAGAAAAGTGTAACTTGCATTTTTTTTTTTTTTTTTAAAGCACTGTAGTCCTGGCAGTTGAGCTTTTTGGAGTTTTAGGGAAGGCTTGCTGGCTTCCTGTGGGATGTCACATGACTTCCTCTTCAGCTCCAGCATTCCTCTTCTTTCTCTTCCAAATAGCTGTGACAACTGTTTGCCTTCCCCCTCCTCAGTGTTTGGTCCCGTGGCTGAGCCAGAATGGTCGAAAAGAACAACAAAAAACCCCCTCCACCTGGTTTCATGTTCTCCCCGTTTGGTTGGACTCTGTGCTTTGTTACTCCACCACCTCAACCCATTAGGACAGGCCACTCTCAGTCTGGCATTCTGAACCCTCAGTATAACCCCTGAGGGCAGCAGGGCCTTAATGAAGAGTGTCTGAAATGTTTCACCGAAATTATAACAAAGAATTCAAAACAGCCAGTTTTTTGACCCAAACAACAACAACCGTCTAATCATTCTGGTATTTCTAAACCTGGAAATGTTGAGTTCAGTCACGGAAGCTCGAAGAAAATGAAACATACATTTCAAATATCTGTAAC
>JAPQRQ010000005.1:1518830-1532590 GCA_037367365.1 Apogon talboti | reverse complement strand
AGGTGGGTGAAGTGTCTTGCCCAAGGACACAACAGCTCATGACTCAGACAGAGCTGGATTCGAACCGCCAACCCTTCAGTTATTGGACGACCCGCTCTACCATCTGAGCCACGGCCGCCATAATCACCATATTGCTCTTACAGAAATATTCCTTCAATTATTGTACTTGTCATTAAACACTGATGAATTCTGCCCACAACGCAAAACAACACTCTGCACAGAACTGACTTGTAATCTTCATCAGTACCTATTATTTTTGTCCTTTCCTTTCCATTTCATCCTCCATGTAGTTCTGCTTGTCAAAACTGATCCTCTCAGATTTTCTAGCATCACTGAACTCTTCTGTTTTTTTATTGCTTCTTAATGAATTGGATATTTCACAGCAGGTTTTTATGACTTGTCAGAGCAGGACACGCACAGATGGAAGTTAATGCATGAATAATGGTTCTGTTCCAGCAATTAATGAAAGAAAATCACTCTGCTCCTGTGCATATTGAGTTAAGATGCAGTGCACTTAAGAGAATCCACAAAGACCACCAAGTAGTGGGAGGAAGGAGAAAAAATGGCTCTTACCAGGTACTCAAACACCAGCGTGAGGCTCTTGTCAGTGTGAACGATGTCGTGTAATGTCACAATGTTGGCGTGTTTGAGGTCCTTCAGTAACGACACTACAGAATCACAATTAGAAAGATATTTACAGTCAGAAAAAGTCATGCGACACCTCCAGAAAGACAGTGTGGGATGTAATAATACAAAGAGTACATAGTATTTAATACATGGAGTCTGATTTGGTGAGGTGTTTAATATAAAACAGAGGAGACACCTTCTGATTACCTTCTCTGATGGCGGTGCATGGTGCTCCCTCTTCATGCTCCAGCCGAATCTCCTTCAGCGCCACAAGGTTGTCGGTGAGCTTACTGCGTCCTTTAAATACTGTGGCATATGTTCCCTGAAAGCAACACATTTATGGCTGTTTAAATGAACAGTGACAGTGAATTAAACTAGGGTGAAGGAGAATAAGAAGCATATCTGGGAAATGACTCAGTGGCCTGTTTTGAAGCATGCTCACCTCTCCTAGCTTGTCCAGCTTAATGTATGTCTCCAACTTCCCAAAACCAATCTCCGACTAAGGAAAAACAGGAAAAAGTAATTTCTTATTTTTAGTCCTCTACAAACAGTCTATGGCCCTGACCTGTGAGGATGTGTTTAGATACCACTTTATAAAAACTCATAAAATAATGAAGTGATGGTGCATTATATCAATTAATCAAATTTTATTTATATAGCGCCAAATCATAGCAAAAGTCATCTCTTTACATACAGAACTGGTCCAAACCAGACTCTTAAGCCAATTTACAGAAACCCAACAGAATCCTCCATCAGTTTTCTAACTGTAAAAATTGGTCTAATTGCTTCATCTGTAAAACATTTCTCCTTAAGCGAAGTGAGCACCAATGCAAACAGGCAGCTTTTACACTCCATTGTGCTTTGTTGCTTTTGAATTTGACACCACCATCTGATGTGCACATCTGACATTTTAGATGTCTTCCACACCCTGGTGGAAATATCTGGAGGTCGGTTCATATTCTTTATGAGTAACCTGTCAGGGATACACAAAGACATCATTTGAATCTATGTAACACTATTAATAACTTTTCAAAGCTTGTAGTTAACGTCCTCTGTGCCATTGACAGTCTACAACAAAGCTGCATAACAACACAGCAGCTGAGTATTACCATCTAATCTGATAGGCTCAAGGCAGGAGCTGAGAGCTTGTGACTCCAGATTAATCTATCCTTCGGCTCACACCGGGCCAGTTGCCATGGTAACTGGCACAGAGGGAGTGCAGTAACAGTGGCTGTGAGCACCACACAGCAATAAAGGTAGCGAACATGCACAATGGAGCTGCAAACACACACTGACCAGGGAGGCTCGGCGGGAGCGGCGGCTGAGCGGCTGGTCGAAGGGTGGGCTACTGAGCTGTAGCTTCTCCAGGTAACCGTCAGGAATTCGGATATCAGCAGGCAGCGACAGGCGCTTGTTGAGGTCCTAAATCAAAGACATATAAGAAGAATGTTTTAGATTAACACTGTAGATGTGATTGGTCTTATGTAAAAGGAAAAACATATGAGCCAACAAGCGCTTTAGCGATATCAGGTACCGTTAGTAAAACATTTACAATAAACTCATGGTTGTAAGGCCAACTGTTGCTTCTCTGTACACTGTGACTAAATACACAACCACATGGCTCGTGTCTATAAGTAGGCTATGTTTTTACCAGAAGCTGCAGAACACAATGTAGGCTACCCAGTCCACCCACCCACCCATACATGCAGTGTCTAAAATAACTCGCTCTCATCTCCTCCTACTCCCAGAGAGAGAAGACAGAGATCAGGTCGATCACCATTTTATGGAGGGTAAAATAAGAGAAGCGTGACTGCGGCTGAACAGAAAAACCCACATAAGCAGCGATCAGACACACATACTGTATGTTAAACTAAAACCATTCATACCTCAGTTCAAGTTTATATCTGATATTCTTAGTTTGCAATCACACCATAAGCTTGTCTCTGTCAACACATCTCAGCTCATATTTTATTGTTGTGGCTGCCCAATTGTATCTATTCTAGGATGAAAACACAACTACCTCTGACAACAATAATGCTGTCTGATGTGGAAAAATCAAGGGTGAGTGGACTAAAAATACAGTGAGAGAAGGCGTCGTATCAGTTGGATTTTAGGTTTGACTCTATAAATATCCTCAGCTAATCTCACATTTCACGACTCTTTCTTTATACTTCATAACAAAGCTGCTCAGAGAAGCTGCCAAAACTACAACAGTGGAAAATAAAACCTAAGGTTCTGTGGAGTGTATCAAAGTCTTAAAGATGAGAATCATTACACAACACAGGTTTTTTTTTATATATATATATATGAAGCGTCGATGCTTCATGTCAGCATCCAAATGATTTCATTTGTCTTGTACTTACAAAGCTGCTATTACATGAATACACTCACTCACAAAAGTCAGCAGATTATATTACTGACTTTGCTTTTTTAAATGAATGATGCATCCATAACAAGGCCCGGGAGCCATTTTTATTTTAGAACTTGGTACATATATGAAGGAATATGAGGCCTAATACTACAGGACTGTCACACGGGTGCAACACTTCTTTTAATTGCATTTCAGAAATTACAAGTCGTTGCATGATTTATTACACAGACTATGAGTCAAATGACTGTCATAAAACACATCTTGGTGGCAGAAACATAAGTTTGACATCTTTACTCTGTGGAATCACTTACGTGATCAATCAATCATTGGACTAATAGTCTATGTTTTTTTAACTAACCAGTTAATGGCTGTGTCTCTTTTATCCAAACATTTTTGTGGGTACACTGGCTGAATAATAAAAGATATAGCAGCATTTGTCACTTTTATGAATGAAACAAAATATTTAAGTGATAATGATAACGCATAGCCCTAAATCTGAGCTCAGAAAATTTTAAGAGTTTAAAATGAGCATGAATTACTAAAGAAAAACATGGAGTGTGAAGACAAAGCTGAAGGCTGATAGTGAGGTTCGAAGAGTCAATAAGTGAAGGAACAATCTGCCCTTAACCTACTTCCTGACACAGTGCAGCTTCATTAAATCCTCAATAGCATCAAAAGGAACCACAAGAGCAGCAGTGTACCCTCATATACACTCATGTAATGCAGTTTACGTAAGTGTGTGTGTGTGTGTGTGTGTGTGTGTGTGTCCCAGGTTAGATCATCTTTACCACATCCTTGAGTTCTTTTGTGCACCTGACAGACACTCAAAATCAGCAAGAAAATAGGTCAAGCTAAGTGTTTGTGTGAAAGGGGTAATATCACTTCAGGATGTTATCAAATTTGAGCTCCCACTTCCCCTCGTCTGCCAGCAGGGGGCAGGAGGCCTCCAGGCTCAGACAGCCTGTCCTTTCAAAATAAAACTTTCCACTGCTTTCACATTTATTCAGACGAAGTTTTAATGAGGATGTGTGAGGCAGGGCAGGGTAAAGCCACATTAATGAAACAATTAAGATCCTGTTTTGCAGAACAGGCTTTACACTTTTTCCAATTTATGTTATCATCTGTGCAAAATTCTAAAAGTAAAAGATGAGGAACCTTGGAGCAAAAGCACCCTGGAAAATTCTTACAAAAACCACCATGAAATTGGAAACTACCAGGAAAAAAAAAATCCACTGATTATGAAGACCTTTTTCATTCATCCTGTACATATTTTATAGCTGAGTTTGTGTAATTGGTTGGGCCCTTTAGGGATAACAAAGATACTTTTAAATTACTTACCAAAAAATTATTTCAACCATATTCTGAGCAGTAGTTCCTTAATAGAATCTAAATATTTGATAGCCTCAGCACTTATATATGGTTCCAAAATGAATAACCTTGAGGATGGAAAATAAATCACTGTAGCAAACATGTATTGAGAATAAAAGCAGGTGCATGTACGATATACTTCCTGGTAAGAACAAAAGAACATCTATCTAATGACGCTCTCCGCCTCCCGCTCAAGGTGGTCAGAAAATCAGTGTTTATAGAATAGATTACCATGCTGTGCCCCTTCACAGCAGCTGCTGTGCTCTTTAGGGAGCAGCTCTGCTATCAGTATCATTACAGCCAGACACAAGAGCCCATTACGAGACGAAGAATCCCCTCCAACCCCCTCCCCACTTCCCAAGAGGCAGAGGAGGAGGTGAAGAGCAGAGCAGAATGAGAGGAGAGGGGGTGATGAGTGGAATGTAGACTTGCCATGTAAGCCATTTTTTAAATTACCTTGTGTGGTTTTTTTGTGTGTTTTGTGTGTCTCACCTCCATGGAGATTCGCCGGTGGACTCTGTTCCTCAGGCAAACGCCTGTTGGAGATTGAACCTCATCTGAAGATGTTCCTGATGCCTGGTCGCTCTCTCCATCTGAACCCATCTTCAAGTTCTCATGCACAATGTCTGACACGAATAAAAAATAATACACTACATTAAAATATTCAGAAACATACACAACTACAACAGACATAACATTAAACATATACTGACTGGCTCAAATAATAACATGTATTATGATGTTTGTTTCTGTTAATAGCTTTGGTTGGTGAATACCCCAAAAATGTAAAAAGTGCTCTCCAAAATTTCTCAAATCCAAATATGACATCTTTAATGTGATTTTTTTTGCCCAAATTACATGACAAAGATCCTTAAGTATTTAATTTGTATTAGCATGTTTAAATAAATGCTAAACTTTTTGACACATAATTAAAACAATAGTGAGTGATTTTCTTATTGGCCATAGTGATGGCAGACACTGTAGCAGAGATGGCTGCAGCAGCCTGCCATTTTATTATTGGCGGTAATGACATTGTAATAGAACATTTTCGTACGATTTAAAGACTGAACAGAAATATTAGTTCCTCTGTTAGGCCTAAAACTACAGTTGTAAGAACCTCATAACCCCTGAGGTCAAAGATTAAACACCCCAACCTGCACCACTTCCTTCAGGGCAGTAAAACTCACACTACACCATGTCACACCAGGGCAAAATGCACTGATGTACAAACCACAACCCCCCCTCTCCTCCGCAAACACACACACCCACATATACACAGTTAATGAGTAGCCATGGCTGAGCAGCTCTCTGTCATCAGTGTGTCAGCGCCTCCAACCACGCAGTCTGTCATCAAATGTGAAGGCACAGAGTAGGGAAAGGGGAGGAGGAAGAAGTCTTTCTAAGGCTTGTGTTGATGGAGATTAACTGTGCGCAATTATTTGAAAATGTAATAATCCTGAACATTTCTTTTCTTAAGTATTCCACAAGTTAGGACATAGAAATACCAATGCTGTAGTTTTGCATCTTGACTGAGCTATCCCACTCCTGTCAATGAACGTTGTCTATCTAATCTCAGAGGAAATACTGAAAATAATGTACATTTTATTAACAAAACTTAACTTACTGCATTTCCAACCAAACATTGTGTTCTGCCGGAGTACCAGAACTCAATATACTACAGCAGGTGGTCACTGTAATACTATTGCATACTATGTACCATCAATACAGAATGAAATCAAATGCTGAACTACTCATTCAGTGAATCTTTTATTATATACAATAGAAAATATAGCCAAAAAGGTCCCTTTCTAAAGAAGTGACATTTTGAGCTCACATCTCTGTGTCAATTGATGTTGATCCAGCTTTTGCAGGTTTCTATTGAATTTATGTCAAACTGCAGAGCTGATTACAGAATTAGATCAAAGCATTGTATCTCCACAGTAGCGATCATGGAAACTATACCCTTATTACTAAATTGTTCTAAAGGTTGTGTGAGGTGGTGACGTGATCAGCTAGTGGATTAATCTGCAGCTTAAATTCAACATTTATAGCCTACTGTGAAAAACGACTAAAGCTTTGGCCTTCAGGTGCGGTCATCTGAAGTATGACTGATGTCTGAAATTCTCCAAGTTGGACCTTTGTAAATTGAATTCTCTGGTGAGGTTCAGTGCTGTTGAGCCTGAACATGAGAGTGGGCATATAATGTATTTCTTCTTCCAGACTAAATGTATAGACATTAAGAACACTTCCTGTGCATAGTTTAATTTAGGCCCTAGATAATTAACACAATGGTAGGACTTATATTATCCCTGTCCATCCATTGCTGTCTCTCTCCTTTTACGTTACTGTACAGACTGTGCAGCTGTCATGTATGAAAACTTGACTTTTTCTCTCCTTTGTCTCTTATTCACATGTTCACTACACTCTTTCTCTTCGCACTTCTCCCTTTCTTTCTTTTTCATTTTTCATATCCCTCTTTTACTCCCGTTCTGTTTTCGTAGGCAGCGGCCCATCAGACTCCCTGCTCCTCCATCGTTTCAACACATTCCTTTACTACCTGCCTCCAAATGATCTCATCTGTCCTACTTTCTTCTTCTCCTCTCAACCTCCTTTTACTTTCACATACCTTTCAGTTATCTCCTCCTATTTTAGGTCTTCCCTTACCCTCTCCAATAACATCCAAAATCTTATTCTCTGACAATAATATTTTTACTTCCTCTTATCATTCCTTTGGTTCCCTCAAGGCAGTCTTTTTGTTGCCCACAGTTTTTTCCTTTTCCCTTAACACTTCTGTTATCTTCTTTATTTCTCAAAAATCCTTTCAGGATTTAATTCTCCACCCATCTTTGATCTCTCTTTCCTCATCATCCATACATACTTCCTTCACTTCCCTCCCATTGGAGATGCCTTTTATTTATTGAGACTTCACAGTTTTTCTCCTTCTCTGCTTATCCCTCCATATTGCCACTGGTCTTCTGTCTGTAGAGGCTTTGCTAATAAGTATACACACTACAGCCTCAATGCCGGCATCAATGTCCTACTTAGCTGTCCTGTTTTCAGATCCAAGTCCTCTTAATTAGGCCAGGGTCCAATGCGAGCCTCAACAGGTTCTCTGCTTTAACAAAAGTCTACAAAAACTAGCTTGGAGATGCAACCATCAGGGACTATGTATTTAATCAAGGTGTTTCATAGGTTTCTATTTGCTTTGAAGCTGAGCACTATTTTATAATCTGATTATTTTGAGGATTAATAAATCACTTAAAATGTTACAAAATGTTAGAATATTGCCTATTATGAATTCCCACAGCCCAAGGTAAAGGATCTAAAATGTTCTTTTTAAAAACTCAACAAGCAATCCACAAACCGCTAATATTCAGTTTAATATCAGAAATGATAAAGAGCTTAACAATTTATATTGACAACCTGCAAGATTGTATGTTTTTCCAGCAAATGTAAGAAAGAAGTAAACAAGTAATCAAAAGCTTGTTGCAGCTCTGAACTTTTTGTCACCACATCTTCTCTATTATTCAGTACTCTGTACTACTCAGTTTCCACCTTTTGACTGCACAGCAACAGGTGAAGCTGTCATGTCCCTGATACTTATTACATTTTCCATTGGTTTATTTCATAATGCCTCCATCAGTTAATCACTTTTCTCTAAATCCTGAATCAAGGAATCAATTTTTCATCAAAATGAACAATGAAATGAAAGCACAAGTTCTCACAGCTGATGGACATAAAGTGAAGAATGTTTGTTTTTAAAAACCCACCAACACACCTTCAAGGTATGCTATGAAGATCTGAAGTCAAGTCACGATAAGCCTCAACACTAAAATAAGATTAGAGGTCTGGATTTTTGAGGCTCTGAATCGTTTCAATACCATAATGAAAAATGCTGCTTTTGAGAACCTTATTACAGGCTTTTAATACCTCATTCCTTCACATCCCAGATCAGCTTGACTGAACACAACAAAGGCACGGGGCTTCTATCCCAGCTCCTCTGTTTCACACTGTCCTGTCCTGTGAATGATTCCACTACCCTCTGCACTGTCCAGATCCCCAGCCTCAGAAGTGCTGCTGCTTTGAATCATCCCTCCGTCGCGTTCTAAGCAGCCCTCAGATGAGACGGAGCGCTACGGAACGACTGGGATGAATCAGTTAACACAGGAAACGTCATGTGTCATGTTTCACTGAATCCCCCATCTAGCTGTCACTCTGCTGCAAACAGCTCAGCTGAGGGCGAAGAGAGAAACCGCCTCTTAAGGAGATAGTATCCAAGGCAACAGTGTGCTTGCCAAAAGAAGGAAAGAGGACGGAAATCTCAGGACTGTGACATGTTTCCTGTTTGTTCCCGGATGCCATCTGCTCTCCCACTACTCATTTCCTTCCAAGTGAGTATGTGTGGTGTGTGTAAGTATGCAAACACGTGTGTATGTGTCTTACCTAGACGACTGCCATTCCGTGGCATGGCCATGAAGGACCCCAGGGTGCCACCGATGACGCTGTGCGGCCGACGGAGAGGGGGCTTCTTGAAAGAGCCTGTGTACTGGTGCAGGAACGAGTGCATGCTGTGGGAGGTTGGGGGACGGCCGTTCCTCATGAAGGGCTCTGAAACACAACATGAAAATTAATAAATCCATTTAAGGCTGATTCTGAGGTTTCAGTGGGTAACAACAAACAACAAGGCTCCTGGAAAAGCCACTTGTACCAAGCAATTTCATTTTAATTGCTACATACAAGTGATTTAAGAGAATTTGTAGCATTCACCAACTTTCTCCTTCAATTCTTTATTCAATTTGTGTTTGTTCAACGGAGGAAAACACATCAGACTTAAGAATGTCTTAGTCTGATCAATTAAAGCTTCGATGTAATCTTGAAATAGAAAAGTGATCATTTTATGATTTCATAGACATTTCACTGCAGCAGCCTTTATTTTTATTTATCAGAAAATTCTCTACAATAAACAGAAAGTCTCTATCTAGTATCACATAATAACCTACTGTAACAAATAACTAATACTCTAACATGTCCATGTGCGTCATGTCTTACAAATCTTTCATTCACCTTTATGTCAGCCCATTCTGCCTCTGTTTTAGTCATGTCATATCACTGCTCTGACAACACATCAGTGACTGCTGTAGTGGAACAATCATTTGTTCCGTTCGCTTCAGATCATATAATAACAATACTGATATTACTTAAATTGAAACTACGCTGATTTCTGACCTAACATCTATGTTGTGAAATTCTTCCATTTTATTCTTGGGGAGTGTTTTTGAGAATGAAACTTTTGTACAAGTATAAAAAGAAGATCAGGATGGCTTTCATGGCAGTTTTGGTTCATTCATTGTGCTAATGATCAAGTCTCACAAACATGATGAACAGGTGAATTCACTGAGGAGTTTATGACACACGTGTGCATATAGTATTCTGGATCTTTGAACATAATATAACAATATGAGTGAGTGATCCTCAGAAATTTAGGATGTTAATATACAAATGTTGTTGAATGAGGCCCAGTGAGCACCAGATATGTGATAAGAAGTGATGTCATTCTACTGATGAGGAAGAGCCTCACACCCCGGCATGTGAAGGGCAATCAGCAATCAAATTTCCACTTCTAATTAGCAAGGAAATCCTGTAGGTAAATATGACAATGGTGTGTTTTCCCTGTGTGCAGCCTGGCCCTCAAGAGTCCAACTGCTACAAGTACAAAAAAAAAAAAACATAAATTACACAAAGACAATTGGTAGATCTGCATCACACTGGCCAACCACATGCAAGCAGTAGATGTGATATTACTGGGTTATTATTTCTGCTGCTACCAACCGTCCTAGGATTGTGTGCATCTAAGAAATGAACACTGTTTTTTGTTGCATTAAAGTACATGTCAAGACATATGACAAATAAGAGATGTAATGCATTACTGACAAAAAAAAAGAGGCTATATCTGGGCTAGTTGTAAATGTTGTTTTTGACTGGTTAATTGGCCGGAAATCTACTTGCTCAAAGCAAATTTTCAGTTTGTCCTTATTCAGATCAAACAACCAAGACTAAAGTTAACTGTCTTGTTTAATCTGCATGTGCATCTCTCAAGAAAAATGAGAAAGAAGCACATTAGATCAATCCTCAATTATCTCCATTATAAGCTCTGTAAAAAATTTAAAGTTTAAATCTTTTTTTTTAACATTTGACCAATGAGACAACTTTGTAGTTACTAGCCTTTTGTTGTATCTTAATTTCCCCTGGCAATCCGACAATCTCTATTAATGTCATAAAAGTAAGAATGATGTGATATTTATACATATTCAAATTTGGTAAAGGTAGATGTACATATTTATTTATTTATTCTGGCAGTTGTTCAAAGTGCCAGCTAAACACATGCACAATAATTTGCCTCTCAAAACAGTATCTGAGTTACATAACCTTCTGCCTAATTTAGTTTCACAATACAAAGTGTGTCTGTTTATATTTATATGCCTACATGTCGATGCTATATACTACCTCTTCACTTTCAGAGCTGCTGTCAAAGTGTGTGTCGGCTCTTAGTACTGTTACATAACTTAATAGAGAACTACTCACTGGAAGTCCATTACAGTTGTTACTGATGCACACACTGCTCTCTCTCTCTCTCTTTTCATCAACTTCATAATTTAATACCCAGGAGAGCTACCAAGACACTGAAAGCTGTGTGTGTGTTTGGTTTTACATGCCTGCTGATGGACATGTACAGGAAGATATGGTGAAAAACAGACCTGTGGAATTTCCTCCCCTGTTTGATTGGTGCCGCTGACTCCAGATAAATATTTACTACATTTTTCACTATTAACTGTTAACAAATTCTCACTTAAACAGACCCATTTTTAAACACACTGAAAAGAGCTTATTTATGAACCACATTTCTAGAGATCCCTGCTGCAGGAAAATGCTTATAAAACCTTCTCGTAATGAAAAATGAAAATTAGAATTTAGAGAAAGTGTAAATGAGTTACTTGTTGTGCACCAGATTTCTTTTAAAAAGAGAGGTATTTTAGCTTTTAACCAGGATAAACAGCTTGTTTGCCACTTCTTTAAGCACTCCAAAAAACACTGACCATTGTCCTTGGTGCCGCCGTCCTCAATAGTCATCTGCTCGGCCAGTTCGGAGAGAGACTCGTCGATAGTCTGGCTGGAGCGGAGAGTTAACGACAGACGTTTCTTAATCCTCTTCATCTTCTCCATAGCAGGGCAGTTCAAGACCTGCACGACACACAGCAACGTAACCTATAGATTATTTCAGCTGTAACAAACATACAGAGACAGACAAACAAATACATTACATTCAAAGCTCTGGTTTTGCTGTACTGTATAAATGCATTAATTTTTGAGTGAATACGAGCAGGGCATGGGAGATTCCTGAAGCCCCCCATAGTCAAAAATATCTCAACTCATGAATTAACCAAAGCTGCTTTTAATCCAATATTCATTCCTCCCTGCAAATGCTCTAACAGCACATGAATAAACCATGAACAAAGCAAGAATAAAAGATGAATATCACTGACTTAAATACAGCTGTTTTCACTTACACACACTCTCACACATTTATACAAGGTGAAACAGTAATGGGAGAAGAGGGAGACAGATCAGTCACTATTAGACACACACATTCAGGAGCACACGAGTGTGGTTCCAGACAAGTATGTTTGTGTTGACGCAGCAGTCCCCCAGGTCACAGGAAACACCTTGCTCAGTGTCCCTCCAGCCAGTCTCTGCTCATTGTGTCGCTGTGTTAACGCCCCATGTAAGTGTGTGTGCTGTGGGTATGTGTGTGAGGAAGGGCCATGCAGGGCGAGTGGAGGAAATGCAGTAAGGAAGCAGCAGAAACACCCCGCCCGTCCAGCCCGACCCTCGGCGCAAAACAAACTGACCCATGCCATCACCGTCTCTCTCTCTCTCTCTCTCTCTCTCTCTTTCAAGGTCGTTAGCTCTTTTCATACTCATGAGACACCATCTGTCTGCACATGCACCCCTGCAGCAATTTGTCATTGATGACACTGCGTGGCGAAAATCACTTCATCAATCAGCGTCAGTGCAGGTGACCGCAATCTCACCCAATACACAACCACACAGCACGCAGGAGCACATAAACCCCGTTTTTCGCAGAGTGCAGGATACGCTTGTAGGTTTGCGTTTGTGCGTGTGGGGACATGACCTAAATTTCTCCTCAGCAGGTCGCCATTTGACTAATTAAAGCTCTACAGGCTACCAAATGAAGAATTAATTAATTATAAGGTTTCATTTCATGAATGTCAAATATACATTTTTCTACAGAGTTTTGCTGGTTTCTTTGTTGTCTGTTGACTAGTATGTAATTAAACCAGTCAGTCGAACTGAAATGAACAACAATTTGCAGCTTGGTTTAATATTTTTGTTACACTGCCATGTATCTCATTACTTTACCATCAACTAGAAAAGGGTTTATACAAGCAATGGGCATTTTAAGTCAAATAATCCAGCCAATATAAGCTGATCAGTTGGTTATTCATGTTGTCATTGTTAACACAAGCCCTCCACCAAAAATGAAAATGTAAAAACAACCAAAAAAAGGAATAGGTGAAACACAAGTATAACTTTAAAAAAAAACAAAAACAAAAAACACTTTTTCATTCTTTACTTATCATATGCATCACTTATGCCATAAGCCATGTTTCTCTGAAGTTAAACATAAACATCCTTCCACCCCCAGCCTAAATAAAATTAGTTGACCCTTAAAAAAGGGGTCAGCTATGCTTATAACATTTTGACTAATAAATTACTCATGCACACCCTTAGTTAATATGTATTATTAGTAGTTTCCTACAGCATTAAGAGAATACAGTCACACAGTGCGCGTGTTTAGGACTTTTATTGTGACAGGTAAAAGAACTGATGGATCGACAATCAGCAGCAACTGACTTTGTCGGCTGTTTTCATTGAGAGACATCTAGCAGCACATAATAATACATACTGTGTATTTAAGTTAAGGCTACTTTTAGAAAAATCAAACAAACACCTTATTTGCCTCTCGAATTGGTGTTGTTAAGAATTGTATTTTGATCAAATAATGGCTGTTTTGGTCATGGAATATAAAAAAAGTTTTCTCTTTTTGTCTAACGTCTGATGTATAAAGTGAAAAAAAACCCTTCATTTCATTGGTAAAAACATACTTATCATGTTACTATTACGTTTTCCTGATCATGGATATACACATTTGAATAGAAAGAAAAAGATGAGCTTCTTTACAGATTGCTACCTCAGTATGACCACAGATTTGTTTTTGTGTCATTCTCTATATCACTGGTGTCGAACTCCGGTCCTCGAGGGCCGGTGTCCTGCATGTTTTAGATATTTCCCTCTTCCAGCACACCTGGACGTC